>JAQZBX010005495.1:29701-56537 GCA_029593785.1 Cabassous unicinctus
AAAAAAAAAAAAAAAAACACATCCTACAGAGCCCAGGAGAGCCCCCACAACAAAGGGTTATCCGGCCCCAAATGTCAATGGTGCTGAGCTTGAGAAACCCCAGTTTAGGGGGAAAGCAGAGGGGCTTGGAGGAATGTGATTCTCAGGCTTGCTTTAATCAATTCTCCTGGTGCTAATGAAATTCCTCGAAACCGCAGGCCTTCCGAAGCACAGAAAGAACTGTGGCTGAAAGACATCTCAGTTTCCCAAGAGCTCCCAAACAGAGGCCTGCCCGCATTCTCGAGCAAGTTCTGATAAAGTGGCCTATTGAAATGTTCACACCAGCATTGTCACTCCTACCAGGGGAGACATGGAAGCGTGCATCGTCCTATTCTATTTTCTGTTAATAAACATCTTGGCCAAGTGTGGTTTGCACAAGGAGTCATAAAGATGCCCAGACTTCAGAAATTTTGTTCTATGTTCTATGTTCTGTGTTCTATAAAGTGGAACCTCTAACCCCTGATTCCTTGTAACTCTAATTGGTTGTCCTGGTAATGACATTTAAGTGACACTTATGAAAGACATAAAACACTTGATAGGTTTCTTTTTTAAGGCAAAATGAATCCCTTAACTCCAGAAGTCCCATTCAAACAAAGAATTTGAGTCTTTGTTGCACTGAAAGTAACTTTAAGGCCCATTCCCAGCCAGGCGGTTCTTTGATATGTTCTAGAACAGGGGTCAACAAACTGGATGTGTTTTGTTGTTGTTGTTTAGGAGGTACTGAGGCTTGAACTCGGGACCTTGTATGTGTGAAGCAGGTGCTCAACTACTGAGCTACACCTGCTCTGCTGGATATATTTTTGTAAGACCCATAAACTAAGAATGGTTTTTAGATTTTTAAATGGTTGGGGGTAAGAAATCAAAGAAAGAATACTATTTTGTGACATGTGAAAATTATATATGAAATTCAAATTTCAGTTTCCATGAATACAATTTTATTGGAATGTGGCCACACTCACGTGTTTCTGTATTGTCCATGGCTACTTTTAATCCCATTTATCAGGTAAAGTTTTGCCCAAGATCACAGAGCTGGGGAGGGCTGGGGCAGGGATTGGAACGCAGGGAGGCTGCACTCCTGGTCCATGTTGCTTTCTGCTGCATCACAGACATCTCAGAAGTCACTCTTTCTCTCTCTTCACACACACACAAGCACACACATACAACTTAGTTTGCAGGGCCAGGGGTACTGGGATGGGGGTGGGTGGGTTGGCAGTTCCCAGGGAGTAGGGGCAGTGTCAGGGAGGGCCCAGGATCTTACCTTCCAGAAAATCCAGAAGCCATTGAACCAGCCAAGGAGAACCTCACAGATAAGGATGGTCAGCACAATGTCATCTATGGTAGAGAACAACTCATAGTGTTTCTACATGGGAGACAGAGAAAAACACGGGGAGGAGAGGTCAGTGGAACGGGCCCTGTGCCAGGCCAGGGGAGAGAGGCCAGGGGAGGGACGGGTGGGGCCAGCGTGTCCCCGGCCCCCTCACTGCTGCTCTTGTTCCTCTGCGTCTTTGCCGCTCTCTCTAGAGCACGGTGCTAAGACCACAAACGCAGCATTTCACGGTCCCATCACCATCATCCCGCAGAGTAGGTTTTATTCCCACCCTACAGATGAGGAATGGGAGAAGTGCCTGAGATGGCACAGCTAGAGGTTTGCTCCTAACCTCTAGGGTGGGGACATTTGGAAGAGGGGGGGCAGGGAGAGGCAGAGCAGTTCCAAGCCTGGAGGAAACACCCTGGCCCTGTGGGTGGGAGCCGCAGAGCCCCTCCTTCCCTCTCTGGTTGTCCCAGCTGCTCCTGCTGCTCCAGCTCCCCAAATCCCCCAGGCCAGGTCTGAGTATCCGCCGAGTCCTGGATCCAGGACACACACGGGATGCATGGATCAATGGCCGGCTGGTTGGCTAAGGTCTGTCCAAAACCCAACTCACCTTCACAGCCCAGATCCTCCTCCTTCAGCTGCCATTACAGACCCCACCAACAGCCCCAGGTCCCTAACTTCACCCTGGAAGTCACCGACATCACTCTGACCCCTCCCTTCCTTCAAACCCGGGGCCAACAGAGTCCGTGCCTCAAGGCTTGCCGCCACACAGAGGCCACCTGCTGCTCACCCCTGCCCACCGCCCCCATCCCAGGTGGGGCAGAGCTTCTTAAACCCAGATGGGAGGTTCAGGTTTGTGGGTTCCCTGCCTGTTCCAAATCCCCAAAGGACTGTCATGGACCAGGTTGTCTGCCTAAAACAAGGAAGAGCTTTCGCTCCCCCTTCTGTCTCCTCAGCTCCCTTGCCCTGCACAGGCTTCAGACATAGTTCACCTGCCTTCTCCACGCCACAGGCATATATAACCATATATAGTTGCCTTCCTACCCATAGGCCTTCCATGACTCCCCACGCCCTGCAGGATAAAGTTCACTGTGCGTATGACAACTCTCAGGCCTCTGGGGTCTGACCTATTCCAGGTTTTTTAAACAAGACCCACAGAAAGAAATATGTTTTTCACACACACATTCTATTGCATCTTTTAAAAATGCTGATATCCTCACTTTGAATTGATTTCAGATCCACTAATGGGTTGTGATGTGCCCTCTACTCACTTCACAAACCTCTGCAATGGGGTTTCTGCCTCCACCACATAAGGGACAGCTCTCGCCAAGGTAAAAACAAGAGCTAAATCCAAGGGATACTTCATAGGCCTTATCTTGTCTGATCTCTTCGATGCATCTGACCCTGTTGCCTGTTCCCTCCACAGTACACAGTATACTCTCCT
Organism: Cabassous unicinctus; assembly: GCA_029593785.1. Taxonomy (NCBI): domain Eukaryota; kingdom Metazoa; phylum Chordata; class Mammalia; order Cingulata; family Chlamyphoridae; genus Cabassous; species Cabassous unicinctus. Next base: position 32,497 of record JAQZBX010005495.1, read on the forward strand.
GGTTTTCCTCCTGCTGCACAGACCACTCCTCCCTAGTTTCCTTTCCCACCCTTATTTGGAGGCTTTCTTCAGAGTTCCATCTTGGCCCTCTTTGTCTTCTCACTCAACCCTCTTCCCAGGCAATCTCCTCCATTCCCTTAGCTTTAACAGCCATCCCCTATATGCTGGCAAGCCTCACATCTCCATCTCCATCCCAGGGCATTCGGCAAGGTTTCAGGTTTGACATCCAACTCCCCCCTAGACATCTCGGGATATTGCACGGGCATCTCAAACACAGTACAACTCATGCTGATCTCAGCTTCCTCCCTAAATCTGCTCTTCCTCTTATGTGCCCATGTCCCGCTCCAAACAACACTCTCCTCCACACCGTTGCTCAAGCCAGAGACTTAAGCTCTTGCTCTCTCTTTCTCTACTTGCATGAGATGACGGAGTAAGTTAAACACATTGCACAGTACCTGGCACATAGGAAGTGATTACTAATTGTCAGCTGTAAAGAAAATCAATCAAGCAGGCTCATGGATTTGACCCTTATGAGTACCCAAATGCATCTGACTTCTTTCTACCCACAGCCACTGTCCTGGTCCAAGCCCCATCATCTTTCTCCTGAGCATCTGCAACAGTTTTCTGCCTGGTCTGTCTTCCCCATTCCTGGCCCTCTCTCTTCCACAGTCCACCCCGTGGCAGCTGGTGTAAGTTTTCTAAAACACATGTTTGATCAGGTCACTTCCATGCTTTAAATCCTTCCCTGGCTTTCCACCGACATCAGGATAAAGGCTACCCTCCTTAACATAACTTAAAGACCTTGTGTGATCTGGCCACTGACCACCTCTCTGAACTCATGAGCCGCCACACTGGACATTGTTTTTTAATTTGTGTGTGTGTGGTAACATATACAACACAAAATTTCCCATTTTAACCACTTTGGACATTTAAAGATATTTATTTAAAATAGTACAATATATGGATGTATATATTGTAAGAAATTAGGCATCTTGGATGAGATCAAAGTCAATTACACTTTAAGTTGGACAAGCAAAACTTTCTCACCTGCTCTTTCTTCTGCCCCAAACACTTTTCCCCACCTCTCTACTCCTGGCCAACTCCTACTCATCCTCTACTCTCAGCTTTAGTGTCACTTTCTCCAGGTAGCTTTCCCTGACCTCTCAGATTAGGTTCGATTGCCTTCCTTAAGCTCCCACACGCTCTGTCTGACACTCAGGCATTCGTTAACAGCATTTTTGTGTTTGTCTGAGACAGGAACTGGGTCTGTTGTGTTAACCCGAAACCTTGGCACTGAGCACAAGGCCCACACAGAGTGATTCTCTGTTAATATCTGTTGATTAAAGTCAAATACCCTTCCCCACAAGACGTCCATTTGTCTGCCTCTGCTCACACCATTCCTCTTGTGCCCTTCAACTTCTCATGCATTCCTCAAAGCTGGATTCCAGATTCCCCCCCACACACACACCCCCTGCCCCGCCAACAAGTCTTCCTTGATCTCTTTCTAGAATCCTAGAAGGACCAGAGCTTACAGGCCCTTCAAGAGCATCTAATCCAACCATCATGAACAGACAAGGAGCCTGAGATTCAGAGCAGGAAGTGCCTTGTCTTAGGCCTCCCAGCGGAGTCAGTGGGTCAGAGGTCGGGCTGGCGTCCTACCTGGCCAAGGGCGGAGTTGGTGCGGATAGCGATGGTGATGGCATTGACCACCAGCAGCATGGCCAGCAGCAGCTGGAAGGCTGGGTGTCGGAGCAGCTGCTTGATGTACATGCGGGTGATGAATTCCTGCATGTCCCAGGCATCCTGGCAGAGGGTGGGGGAGCTTCCTTCAAGCAGGCATCACTGTGGGGGGCCTCTGCCTGGATGCTGCGCTTAGTGCATGGGGATCCCGGGGGAAGGGGACATTCTAGGGGGAGAAGTTGCCTGAGAAGGGGTCATGGAATGGGGAGTGTCAGTGGAGAGGGCACTGCCTAGGTGGCCTGTAAAAGTGATTCACTGCTGGGGGTCATTGCAAAGGAGACTCTTCTGGGGCCTCTGCTGGCAGATGGACATCATCATGTGGGGACTGCGGCGGAGGGCACTGCAGGGATCACCACCGCAGGCCTTACCTTGCTGCTAGTGATGTCACGGCGATTGATGAGGATCTGGTCCTCTGGCCGGCTGTGGGCCTCGTGAGTGGTCCTCTGCAGGGGCGTGGAGAGGGCCCATCAGGACCCCTCCTGCCCCTCCTGACGCTGCACAGTCCTCCTGTGCCCCACCCCGGCCCACCCCAGGATGCCCAGTCTGGGCGGTGGAGCCTACCGGGACGGACAAAGGCTTGACGTTGGTGGTGTCTGTCCATTGCTGCCACCTGACCTTTTGCGTGTCACTCATAGCTGCTCAGTCTCCTCCTACTCTTCAAAGAAACTTCATTCCAAGCGGCCTTGCGCCCCCTCGTGGTGAGATCATAGAGGCTTCTGTGACCTCCGGCTGTCCACATTCTACCAAGGAATTCCAACCCCCAGACAAGCTCCTCCTGTTGCCCCCTCTCCGCACCCCACACAGGAAGCCCGGGACACTGAGGGATGAGTGGGGCTCAGAGGTCAGAGGCTGCTGGGAGCAGCTCACGTCTCCTGCACAGCCTGGACGGAGGCCCAGCGGCAGCGTGTACCTGCTCTGGGCCCGCGAGCCGGAGGCGAGGCAGGGCTGAGGTGAGGAGCGCTCTCCTGCCCCAGGGCCCTCCTCCTGGCAGAGAGCAAGCGCACCCCTCCCCGAGAGCCACCTCTTCCCTCCACCCGTGTTCAGGGCTGTCCACCCCGCCCTCCATGATGGCATATTCCTGGGGTGAGCCTCAGTTTCCCCATTTATCAAGTGGAAGGCCGGTCTCTATCTCTCACTCTGTCACCTAAGCATGGGGTAGGAAAGCACCCTTCAGCCTCTGCAGGGCTGGGGAGAGATGGACATGGGAGCCCTCCCTGGCTCTGGGTCAGCAGTCCAGCATTCTGCAGGCACAGAACTCCAGGTAGAGCCCATGCCGAGGGCCCATGCCTCGGCCAGTCACCCACCCTTTGGCCTTTCATCCCAGTCCTCTCTGGAAAACAGATTCCCGTTTCTAATGCAGACGTCAACGACACGTGTAGATTTAGTTTAGAGAAAGTGACTTTACTTGGTGGTAAATGTCTCTTTGTAAACTGATGGACAGCTGTACAGACCTGGTTCAGGAGAACTGCCAGCAGCCTCCACATATTAGAGGATGGGGTGGGAGAGAGTTTCTCTCAGCCCAGCCTTCCTGCTCCTTCTTTGATAAGGGAGGAGAGAGCAGCACAAAGCTCATTTCATTTTACCCCACTCCAGCGGAGGCAGGAGCGGAAATGGCGGCAGCCCAGGCAAGGGGGTCAGCTTGGGGTGCAACCATGGACTAGTGTTATTTCCAACCTCAAACAGAATCCAAGGACACTCAGCCCTAGACGGGGAGAGCTACATGTCAGAGGCTGGGGGATGAGGTGGTCCTTGGGATCAGAGGTCAGGGGCTAAGGTACTGGCTAAGCTCAGAGGTCAGGAGGTTGCTCTTTAGGGTCAGGGGGCAGGAGATGGGGGTGCTCCTCAGGGTCAGAGGGCAGGGGGTGGAAAGACTGTTCTCTGGAGTCAGAAGTCAGGACTTGGGAGCCGCCCTCCACCTGCACCACTCCCCAAGCCCCCAGGCCCTCTGAGTACAGCTCCTGGTTCTGCTCCTTCCACCTTCGGAACTTTTCTCCAGTCAGCTCAGGGTCACCTAGCACTTCCTCCAGGATTTGCAGCTCCTGCAGCTTTGCCTGTGAGAGAAATATGGGTCAAGAGGCCATGATACCCAGGAAGGGGCAGGGGCGGAGCCCAAGCTTAGCACTAACCCTGGAGGCCAGGGCCTAGAGCCTAGCACCTGGCCCAGCCTAGTCCAGATGATCAAATCTAGAACCTGGCGCAGAGGGTGAAAGTTCAAATCCCAAATCAGAACCAAGAACTTGGCCCAGTCCACAGCTGAGCTCAGACTGGAGCCCAGAGCCTAGAGCCAAACCTGGAGCCCAGAGCCCAGAGTCCGGAGCTCCCGGCTGACCTTAAGTGTGCTCTGCAGTGCGCGCACACGGTGCACTCGCTCATTGAGCTGGGGATCCCGGTTGCGCCGCATGAAAGAGCTCCGCCATTGTTCATGGGTGAGGGGCTGCGGCTGGCCCAGGAGGGACACACCACCCTGCCTCAGCCCCTGGACCATTCCTTCCAGTGTCCCTTCACCGCTATCTGTGGGAAGAAGGAGCAGGATGAGGGTTTGCTCATCCCGGCCCCCTGGTGCCCCATCCCAGCCCCAACCCCGGCATAACACCTGGTGGAGGGCTGAAGGAGGCTGAAGAAGGGCTGCCCTGCCTTGGGGTGGCTGCAGGTGATGTGTCTCCGTGGAGAGGACTCCAGGCTTGGGCTGGGCTGGGCTGCACAGGGTGGAAGCAGAGAGGGGAGCCGTCTGAGCTCCACGCCTTGCTATTCTCCTCCCACCCCCCAGCAGCCCCCTACTCACCGACGCTGAGCGGGACCCAGCCTCGTCGTCAGGGTCTTCTGCTTCTGTCTCACTGTAGCAGTCTGGAGGTGGGGGTGGGGCAGCTGGGGAACTCACTGAGCCTCGGGGTTCGGGAAGGCCAGGGGACAGGCTAGGGCATCTGAGTTCCCAGTCTCTCCCAGGAGAGGAGGAGGGTCAAGTGATACCCAGTGTCCCACCCATGCCTAAGAGACACACCTTCTTCTCGGGGTGGGGGCGCCTGGCCTGGAGGCTGGTACTTGGAAATGCAGGTAATGAGATGGCGCACCCACCTGTGGAGGAGCAAAGGGCCTCAGGGAGAGACCTGTAGTGCCACCATTGGTTTCCATTTACTGAGGCCCTACTGTATGCCACGTGCTTTTACCCGCCTCTTCTCATTGAATCCTCAGAGCAGCTCTGAGAGGGAAGAGCTCTGATGAGCCCATTTTATAGATGAGGAAACTGGGCCTTAGAGAGGAGAGTGCCAGTCCGAGCTCTGCACCCAGGCTCCCAGGCACCCGGAGGCTAGGACGTATGCGGCAGTGGCGGGGGGCGGGGGGTGGGGGCACTCACATGCTCAGGTCCGTCAGGGTATCAGCGGCGAAGATGAAGGGTTTGTATACTTCATGGGTGAGCTGGAACACACTGCCGGGGGATGGGGGCCTCGCTTAGCCTGAGGGTACCCAGCCAGCACCCAGAGAAGCTGAACCCGGAATCCCAGCCTCCTGCCCACCCCACCCCTCACCCCAGTTCTCCCTCCCCCCGCCCCCATTCCCCGGCCCTTCACACTCCAGGACTTACTATTTTTTCTTCTGATCGTGTCCACTTTCCAGGCTATAGTTGGAGACATTGATGAGGCCCTCAGCCTTCTCATCCTGGGGGGATCACAGTTTGAGGAACCCCAACACCCTCAAGTCCCAGCCAGCTCCTTACTTACCCCTTGGGCTCCTGGGGGCAGGGAGGGGAGAGGGAGTCTCCTGGGTTAATTATAAGCCAGTGCCTGAGGCTCAGGGCAGGGACCTGGGATGGAGGCAGGAGTGTGGCCAAGGGGTCCCTCTGAGCCAGAAAAGGGGGAGCACAAAGCTACCCAGAGAAACAGCCAAGAAAGAGGGGCCTGCTTATGCATTTGGTTCTTCAACAGGCAAATGACGCTGCTGCATACCAATGAGCTTTGCAAATGCTGTGCCCTCTTCCTGGTTGTCTTTTTCTCTTCCCATCTAACCCTCCAGGCATCACTTTCTCGGGAAGCCTTCCTGAATTTTCAGGCTGGACTGGGCACCAAGATGTCCCTGGGCTTCTCCTTCTCCATAGCACCTGTTCCCTCCATTGTCCTTGTGTATTTGTCCCTTCCCCCTACCAGCCTCTAAGTTCTGTAGTCACAGGGACTACCCATTTTCTTCCTTGAGTTCCCAGCATCCAGCCCTAAGCTGGATACACAGTAAGCATTTGAATGTTTGGTGAATGAATAAATAATTGAATGGATGGCCCATCACCAGAATGGAAAGAATAACAGAAGAGAAAGGAGAGGTGGACAGAATAAAAATGACTCTCTCTTAAATTTCCTGTAAAACTCCTTCCAAACTGCTTTGACATATATAACTCATTTCACTCCAAGGAGTGTCCCCATTCTACAGACGGGAACAAGAGCCCGGGAGGGTCTGGGGCCCGCCTGTGACCACAGGCAGGAGTGGGTGGTGGAACCAGAGCCCTGAGCTGACTTGCTTGCTTACCTGGGACTGGCGGTACCAGTAGAGCATGTGCCTCTTGAGAACAAACCAGCAGCGGCGCCAGCGTGGACCCATGAAGCCGCTGGGCGTCTTGCGCAGCAGGAGCCAGCCGTCACAGTCGGGCGGGCCCAGCTCCCGGCAAGACACCCGCCGGCGGCTTAGCCGCATTGTCCCACCTGCAGCAGCAGAGCACAACCCAGCAGGTGAGGGGCCGGCAAGGCGCCCCGCGCCCCTAAACCTGCTCCCTTGCCCCCCCAAAACATCCCCAAGGGTTATTTCTGAATCCTAGCTGCAGGGAATGTCATATGTGTTAGCTCTGAGGTGGGAAGCCTTGTCCCATTTTAGAGATAAGGAAACTGAAGCTCAGACAGGGATAAGCCATTTGCTCAAAGTCACAGAGCTGGTGAGGGGCCCAAGCTGGGAGCACAGACCTGTGTGATCCCAGAGACACTGCTGGGATAACACACCCTGTATTCAGGGTGTGTGGGTGTGGGTGTGATGGGGGGGGAGGGAGGGCAGGGTCTGGACCAGCACTGTAAACACTTCATCTCACACAGGGGGAGCTCCCCCTGAGTCAGGAGGACGTCATACCTTTTGATTTCTTCCGACCAGGGACAGAACTCTGAAAGGACCACAAGGAGGTTAGAGAGGGATCTCGGTCCACAGCCACATGCCCCCTGTGCTGAGCCCGAGCATACCTTGTCAGGGTGTCCTGGGGGTTCGGGAGTCTCTGCCTCCCCTGCTGACAGTGGGGCTAGGGGCGGAGAGAGGACGGGCATGGGCTCAGGGCCAAGGGAGGTAGGGTCTATTAGGAAGGGACAAGAGAGGGAGAAGGTCCCTGAGTCCAGTCCCAGGCCCAAGGTCAAGGTCAAGGGTCAGAGCCAGGTACCCCAGATACCTTGCCTGTGGCATCCTACCACCTGGTGGGGGTAGGGTTTTGAAACTACCTGGGACAGGGCTGGACCCAGGACTGGAATCCAAAGTCAGGTCAAAGGCAAAGACTTCCTCAGACAGTGCCCTGGAGACGGCAAGAGGAGGTGAGAGGAGCCTGAGCTTCCCCCACGGAGATGAGACACACCCTGAGGCAGAATCTGTTACCTGGGAGACAGCGAGGCCAGGGCCAGGGATTGGAGTGGGGAGTCCAGGGTCTGAGGAGGAGTCTAGGGGGACAACCAGAAATGGGGTGACGGAGCTGAAGACTGGGCTCCTAAACAGGCTGGGGGCAAGGTGGGGGGCTGGTACCTGTGGGGGGTTCTCAGGCATGGGGACCTTCTTCAGCACCAGGCTGGCCCCGGCTGGCTCCCGCAGCAGCTCCCTCACCACGTTCTCATGGGGCCAGCCCACCTGGGGGACGGGTGGGGGTCAGGGCAGACACATTGGGCTGGCATCAAGCTGGGCAGAAGGCTCTGAGGCAGCCCTTGCCCTCGAAGCTTCCTGATTCTGCCTCACCTCACCCTTCCAGGAAGCTCCCATGAGCTTCACCTTGGCTCTGCAGAGGCTGCTCTGACCTATCTGACTGGCCCCTCAGGGGAGGCAGTTTCCCCAATCTGGTCTCCCCAAGGGGCAGAACCCATGGGTCCCTTCCCATCCACCAGCCCTGGGTTCTGTTCAGGACCTCCCTCCCTGCTTTCCCCCTCACCGACCCCACCCCCACCATGTCCCTCTCCATCTCACTCACCACCACCTGCTCATTGACCTGGACAACCTCATCTCCTGGAAGGATCTGCAGTCGGGAGGCAGTGGGGACCTGGTGGTGGGGGTGTGTGGCTCAGAGGGGAAGCTCTCCTGGGCCCTGAAGCTGGCTGGGCTGACAGGTGAGAGGGCCTTGGGGGTGGGGGCTGGGAAGGGGGTGGGGCTCTCACCTGGGTGCCCACGAAGTGCAGGCAGTTGCTGGTGGTGAGGATTTCCAGGCCCTGCACAGAGGTGGAAGCTGCAGTCACTGAGGATTTGGGGGCAGCAGGGCCAGTGGGCAGGACCCTGCTGTACCCAGGATTCTTAGGTGGGCTGAGCTGGGGAAAGAGCGGGCCCCAAGTTGGCACTGCCCAACTTGCTTGTGACTTTGGACTTGCTGCTCCTGTCTGAGCCTCTGCCACCTCCTGTGGTGGGGCCAGAGTGATTTCTGAGGCACCAGATTCTTAGCAACTTTCCTGAAGGGATCAGCAGGGGCAAGACAGGGGCAGGGCTGGTGGCTCTGGTTTTCCCAACTGGTCAAAGAGGAAAGCAGAAAAGTTCATGTCTTCTCCCTTCTCCCCTAACCTAGCCCTGAGCCCTGGTCAGGTCTGTGTCCCAGGTCTGGAATGTGCCACCTGAGACCACCCCAGCTACAGCCCCTCAGGACTGGGGAAGGTGCTGAATGATGATGGCCCCAGGTGAGTCCTCAGGATCTTCATTTTAACATCTGTACAAAACAGGCTTTCCAGCCGTAACAGCATAGCATCCTAGAACCACATGTCAGAGCCCAGGCAAGGCTGCCAAGGGGTCAGAGGCTAGAGGTCAGAGGTTGGGGCTCACCAAAGGATCATCCAGCTGCACCTGCTCTAGCACGGCCCTCTGCTCCAGCAGCTCCTTGGGGCTGCAGCTCAGGATGTTGTGGCAGATCCCGGCCACGTGGCTGCACTGGGGGAGGGCAGGATGTCTATCCCGAGTCCCAGCCTTCCCCAATCCCCACCTCCCTCCTACCCCCAGACTCACGATTCTCAGGACTTGGTTCTCCTTCTCAGCCGCTGGGCAGTCCTAGAAGCAGAGCGAGAGGGCAAGGTGGGATCCCCTGCAGTCCCTCCTGGCTTCCCCTATCCTGGTCCCCTTCCCTTCCCAGAACCACGGCCTCAGAGCTTCAGTCTCTAGGTCTTGTGCCCTGGAGGCAGGTCCCCGGAAGTCACCGCACATTCCTTCCACTTCCACCCGCTCTTGGGAGTCAAAGTTCCCAGGTTTCCCCTGCCAGCTAGGAGACCCCATGGCCCCACGGCCCCATACCCACTGGCTGGGATGTCCTCTTCCTGCCCTTGCCTCGTCCCAGTCCTCACACCCGATCCTCTGATTCACAGGTTATAAAAAGCTCTAGCCTGATTTGGTCCCTACAGCCTGGGCCAAGCCTGGCCCCTGGCCCCTGGATCCCTTACCTCCTGCAAGACCTGGCCCAGCTCGCTGCACAAATGCCCGATCTCCTGGCAGGCCGAGAAGTCATTTAAGTGGGAGAAGAGGTACCTGGCAGGGAAGAACAGAGCAGGTGGTAAGTAAGGGCTGTGCTGAGCAGGGAAGCCAATGAACCGCTTGGAGCTGATCACTCCTCCGAGCCTCGGCAATAATACCTGCTCTGCTGGGTTTTGGTTTGGATTAAAGGACATGATGGATACATCTGAAGAGCTCAGCACAGGACTTACTTGTCAAGCACCTACTTCGTGGCAGGCACTGTTCTAGGCACTGGGGAGACAGGCATTCAACACATAATTAGATCAGTAATGATGTAACTGCAACTGTAACCAGTGCTGTGAAGTTGGGAAGCTCTGAGAGCACATAACAGGGAGGGCTTCTCTGAGGAGGTAACATTTGAGTTGGGACATGTAGGATGAGCAGAAGCAGCCAGTGAAGGGAGTAGGGAAGCACTCCATCAATGGTTGTTGCTACGACTGTTAAAATTACAAGCTGGGCAGAGCGGGTGTGGTTCAGTGGTTGAGTGCCTGCTTTGCATGTATGAGGTCCCAGGTTCAATCCTTGGTACCTCCTTAAAAAAAAAAAAAAAAAAAAAATACAAGCTGGGAGGTGAGGCAGGAACCCAGGTGTTGGGAGTGTCCCTGCAGACAGTATAGGTGCTGCCACATCGTTACACACCCTGGAGAAGGCCAAAGATGAGAAGGGGTCCCCCACCTGTTATCCCAACCCAGGACCTGGAGGAGCCAGAGGTACCTGTTGAGCCAGTAGAGGAGGCCACGAGCCTCATGCAATAGCTCCACAGCCGCGCTGAGGACATCGGCAGGGGTCTGGGCACAGGCCCCCAGGCAGCCTTGGACTAAGCTCTGGAAGGTGTGGGTCCCCTCCAGCAGCCTCTCTGTCAGGCTCTGGAGGTTCTCTCTCCCGGAGCTCTGTGCCAGAGAGGGGGCAGGTCACATCCCTGGCAGTGGCCTGTCCCCACCAGCAGCCCCCAGGTGGTGGAAGGTGAGGCCAGTGTGGCCAACATTCACTCACCAGGGCCTGAAGCTGCTCCACCCCATCCAGGATGAGCTCCTGGTGGCCCACAGGCCACACGGTCAGAGCCTCAAGGCTGCGGGGGCACAGCTGGAGCAGGTACTTGCCCGGCAGCTCCCACTCCTCAAAGGGATAGTCTTGCAGGGAATCATCAAGGCCTGGAGAGAGAGCAAGGGTCAGCAAGAGGGATCAAGACCTCTCGGGCCAATTCTTCAGCACCCCCAAGTTCTGTCCCCTCTCACCCGTTCCTAATGACAACCCTGTGATTCAGGCTATGTTCTGCCCACTGGACAGAAGAACCCATTGAATTGCAAAGTAGGACAGTAGTACAGGGCAGTGGTTCTCAAAGGGTGGTCCCCTTTGAGAGTATCACCCTCACCAGAGAACTTGTTAGAAGTCTCAGACCCCACCCCAGACCTGCTGAAAGGCAAACTCTTTTCACCAACTCTCCAGGTGGTACTGATCCACACTCAAGTCTGAGAACTACTGATAGAGGGGCTAAAAACAAGAGGTTATGGAGGGAGTGGATGTGGCTCAAGCAGTTGAGCACCTGCTTCCCACACGGGAGGTCCCGGGTTCAGGTCTCCTGTGCCTCCTAAAAACAAACAACAAGCAAAACAAAAAAACAATTCAGGGGAGCCAATGTGGCTCAGGTTGAACACCAGCTTCCCACATACAAGGTACAGGGTTCAATCCCTGGCCCCAGTACCTAAAAAAAAAAAAAAGTTATAGGCAAGGACCATAAAACTGCTAGAAGAAAATGTAGGGAAACATTTTCAAGACCTTGTAGTAGGTGGTGCTTTCTTGGACCTTACACCCAAAGCATATGCAACAAAAGAAAAAGTAGATAAATGGGACCTCCTCAAAATTAAACACTTTTGCACCTCACAGGACTTTGTCAAAAGGGTGAAAAGGCAGCCAATTCAATGGGAGAAAATATTTGGAAATCACATATCCAATAAGGGTTTAATATCCAGGATATATAAAGAGATGTTACAACTCAATAATAAAAAGACAAACGACCCAATTAAAAAATGGGTGAAAGACTTCAATAGACATTTGGCCAAAGAATACAAATGGCAAAAAAAAAAACACATGAAGAAATGCTCAACATCACTCATGATTAGGGAAATGCAAATCAAAACTACAATAGATATCATTTCACACCTATCAGAATGGCCACTATTAAAAAGACAGATAATTACAAGTGTTGGAGAGGATGTGGAGAGATAGGAACACTTATTCACTGTTGGTGGGAATGCAGAATGGTACAGCCACTGTGGAGGACTGTTTGGCAGTTCCTAAAGAAGCTTAATATAGACTTTCCACGTGACCCTGCAATACCACTACTGGGTATATACCCAGAACTGAGAGCAGTGACATGAACAGACATCTGCACACCGATGTTCATAGCAACATTATTCACGATTGCCAAAAGTTGGAAACAACCCAAGTGTCCATCAACAGATGAATGGATAAACAAACCATGGTGTATTCACATGATGGACTATTATTCAGCTGTAAGAAGAAGTCGTAAAGCATATGCCAACATGGATGAACCTGGAGGACATTATGTTGAGTGAAGCAAGCCAGACACAAAAGGACAAATACTGTAAGACTGAGTTACTATGAACCAAATAAATTGTGTCACATATTGCATGATTAAAAAAAAAATTATATGTATCCAGTAAATCTAATTGAGAAATGTATGTTTTTATTCAACTGTGTTTTTAGTTTTTGTTTATATTTTCAAATATTAAATGTACAAAATAAAATTGTTTTAAAAATCGCTAAAAAAAAAAAAAGGAGGTTATGGAGCCAGGGAGATCTGAGTGCTAGCGCCCGGGCAAGTCACTTAATGGCTTTGTGCCTCAGTTTCCTCACCTGTAAAACGAAGATCCTAAAAGTACCTGCATTCAAATCATGTGAGAGTAAATGACACCACACATGGGGAGCACTTGGCCCATCGTATTCTTATTGCCTACTTTTCACCATGACCTCTAAGGCCCTGTGTGATTGGGCCACCAGCTGATTCTTCAGTCTCATCTCCAGGCTTAAATGCTCAAATTCAACCCTTCAGATCCAGCCCACTAACTCCTTGCAGCTCCTGGAACGCCCTCTTTTGCTCCCAGAGTCCTTGCCTGGACTGCTCTTCCAGCTCCTTCACTCCCTTCTTCATCTGCACTCCCTGCCCCTCCAGGAAGCCTTCCATGACTCTCCTCAGGCAGGACTGGGGTCTCTCCTCTTGCCCCCACAGCCTCCTGTGCCTCTGCAAATCCTGCACTTGTTGAGCTTGGCCTCGCTCACCTTAGAATGCGCCCTTCAAGGATCTGGCCTTGAATCCCGACCCCCCCCAGAGGCTAGTCCATGCTTGGCATGGTTGACACACAAAAATAAGAGTACTATTTATTGAGTGCTTACTATGTGCTAGGCAAAGTTTACAGGCTTTACTCATATTTACACATTTGATCCTTGCCACATCTCTAGGAGGTGGGGGCTATTGTTATCCACATTGGACAGATGGGAAAACTGACACGAGGGAGGCTAAGCAGCTTGCTCACTCTTTGAGGGAATTCCTCCACCCCCGTCCCCAAGTCAGCACCCTTCCTTGGGGAATGAGTGTATGATCAGCACACTCCCTCATTCCTGGTGTGGCATTAGGAGCACTGGACCTGTCGCTCCATTGGTAGGCCCTTGAGCAATTTCCATCCCCAGTGCAGAGAATGCAGGGGCCGCCTTCCTCCCAACAGATCTCCACACTCAGCTGCACCTGCCAGGCACTTGCTGCGACAGTCTTCATTTTGTCCACTTCATGAGGTCAGGGTTGCTTTTCCCATTTCACGGACGAGGAAACTGAGACCTATCATCACAGAGCTGGCGAGTGGCAGGGCTGGGCCTGGAACCCAGTTTGGGAGTCTGATCCAGCCCCCAGTTCCTGCCCTTACTGGGGCTGGTCACCTGGAGCCGGCCCCGACCTCCCTCCCCTCCCCCAGCTGCGTGGTCGCAAGCTTCTCACTTCTTTGAATCTGCCCAACTCAGGCCATTTCCCATCCACCCGAGGGCTCCTAACGCCTGGATGTGCATTTCCTTGCTCTGACCGAGGCCCAGAGGGTGAGGCTGTGCCAACCCCTTCAGTCTGGCCTGGGCTCGGGTTTCTCTCACGGACAGCCTCAGGGTGGGGAGAGGGGAAACCGACACCAGGGCCCGCCCTATTCCAAAGACTGAACAAATCACTTCTGGCTCCGTGCGTCAGTTTCCTTTTCTGAAAAATGGGATTAATAACAGCCCACTGGGCCCTGGGGCCCAGGGAAAATGAGATAAGGAGGGTGTGGACCCTGCTCGGGCCTCCCGCTTTGTTTCCATCACACAACCCCAGCCTCCCCAGCCCCACCTTGGCAGCCTCCAGGGATGCTGGGGCGATGGGGCACCCGCTTCTGGCTCCTCGGGCCCTCCAGGGTCACCTCGTCCACTCCTCTGCCTAGCGCAGTACTTGGTACGACAGACGCTCTCTAAATACTTGTTGACTGACTAAACAATTGACTTACTCGGCAAGTCCTTTTTCCTTTTCCTCTCCCCGCCCCTCTCTCTGGCCCGCCGCGTCCTCACAACAACCCCCCCGAGCCCAGCCCTGCCCCGGTCCCACCCACCTCTCAGCCAAGCTGCCACCTTCCGGGGGGTCCAGAACGCTACCGGCTCCATGGCAGAGCCCCGTCGGCTCGCATCCGCGCGGGCTCCGGAATTTCCGCTCCCAGAGCTCTGGTCTGGGAAGAGGCCGGGCTGGGCCTGGGCGGAGTCATCACATACCTGGGTCCACGTGGCCGGCCAGGTGAGGGTCTGCGGCAGTCATTGGCCCACCGCCTGTCCATCAGCGAAGAGAACCCGCCTCCTGCCACGCCCCTCAGGCGTCCTGGGGCTCTCGCGGCTGGGCGGCCTGTCCGGGGGTGGTGCCACGGGTGTGTGACTCCGGCGACCTCAGAGCACGCCTGGAATCCAGCCCCAAACTGCCCTCAAGCCGCAGGGTGGCCCTCTGACCACCCCCCACCCCGCGCTCCTCGAAAAGGGGCCCAGAAGGTGAGCGGTGAGTGCACCAACGAAGCAAAACTAGTTAGGGCGCAAGGCCCAGCTCTGCAGCTTGCCGGGTGTGGGACCCGGGCTAACCCTACCTCAGTGCATCAGTTTGCCTGGCCGTGAAATGGATAAAATAGCCCCTACTTCGGAGGACTGCTGTGCAGAATACCCGAGTTAATAGCTCTAAAACCTTTTTGCCTCATGGACTCCTTTGACAGTATGATAAGCCTATGGAACCTTTCTCAGAATAATGCTTTAAAAAGCATAATACAAAATGCTTAGGATGACAAGGACAGCTGTCACCAAAACATATTAAAAAGCACAGTTGTGATATAGTGGTATATGTTGATTAACATTAAATAACAAGACTGGAAAATTCGAGTTAAATTTTTCTTTTTTAAAGACACCAGTATGAAGGCTTCTGTCAGTTAACTCGAATAAAAACATTAAACTGTGGGGTGGTCTTTGCCTCACCTTCTCCCACATATTGATCCGCAAATAACCAAAGACAAGGACTGCAAGAAAGCCTGGGTCACCCACGTGGGAACAGAATTCACCATTTGCTCCCTGAACCCACTGCTGGGTGCAGAGTTGCCCAACCCATGGCCAGCTACATGGAAGGGATGTCTGAAACAGGAAGGGTGTGAGTAGGGGCGATTTGGCGATGGGTTAAAAACTACTTTGATTTTGAAGGAGTATTGAGCAGAAATGCTATTTCAAAACTTGCAGTTACTACAATGTGTACAAAAATGTCGGTGACTCCTTTTGATGACAAAGTCACAGGTAGTGCCAATAGTTCAACCCATAATCAAAGGAAATGGTAAATTTCAGTTAGAGGTTGGTGAAAATAAAGATGCAATTCTTTTTCCCATCCAAGTTTATGGACCCTCTGAATTTTTAACCCCAGGTTAAGAGCCCTCGTCTTGGAAGTGTGACATATAGAAGGTGTTCAGTTATCATCTGCATCCTCCTCCTTCACATCATCCCAGGCCAGGAGACTTCCAGGACTTTGGAATCAAGAGGCCCAAGTCAGTTCCACACTCACGTGCTGTGTGATTGAGCCCAACCCTTCTACCTCTGAACCTGCCTCTTCCTCTTTAAAAGGGGGATACCTAGATCTTAGGGCTAAACGAATGACTCTGAGAAGGTGCTTGTAAGCACTCTGAAATCTGTAACGCAGGGTAGACCTGAGTTATTACTATGGCTTTAATTTTATGAGGAGGGTCCTGGGAGGCCTTTCCAGGGCCGGCGCCTCCTGATGTCTCACCTACTTGAAGCTCTACCAGTGCCCTAACACCTGACCTTCAAAGCCTGTCATGATCTCACCTGCAACCCAGATCCAAAGTCTGGATTTGGCCCTCAGATGGCCTGTGCAGTCTGCTCACACACATTAGCTATCAACATTTAAGTATTTCACATACAAATTGGGACCGCCAGCTTCTTGATCTCTGCCAGCTCTGGCGACCCCATCCCATCTCCACATTCAAACATCTAGAGTGGCTCAGGGGCTGCTTCCTTCAAGTGGGACACCAGCTCTCCAGTTCCCCACAGGGCTTGCCCCCATCACTGTTAATCAGTAGGCTCCAAATGTGCAACACCCCGTCACCTTCCTGGCTTTGCCCTCGCTTCCTGTCTTCATACCCTACATTGTCTGTGTCCCTCGAACACCCCTCCAAGCTGTGTCCTCTAACATTCTTGCCTCTTTGTAAAAAAAGCCTTCCTGCGGCACAAAAGAGCCTTTATCTATTTTGACATGGATCTCTCTCCCCATGCTGATTTCAAATCCCTACCAGACCCTGAGCTGGCAGCAGATACTGAAATGAGAATCCAGCCAGCCCCTGCCCTCCCTGAACTCACAATTCTGTAGGAGAGAAACAGACAAGAATTCACCACCACTGGGAAGCAGGTGTGGCTCAATCGATGGAGCTCCCATTTACCATATGGGAGGCCCCGGGTTCGCTTCCTGGGGCCTCCTTGTGAAGGCAGGCCGGCCTGTGTGGTGCAGTGGGCTGATGCAGCAAGACCTCACAACAGGAAGCGGGTGTGGCTCAATCAATGGAGCTCCCGTTTACCATGTGGGAGGCCCGGGGTTCGCTTCTCCGGGCCTCCTTGTGAGGGCGGGTCGGCCTGCGCGGCACGGTGGTGGGCTGATGCAGCGGGACCTCACAGCAAGGGGGAGATAAGCAGACACAGAAGAAACACACAGCGAATGGACACAGCAAACACAAGCAGCAAGGGGGGGATAAATAAATAAATAAATCTTTAAAAAAAAAAAAAAGAATTCACCACCACTCATTTACGCCTATTTACCCACCCAAAGGACCGGGGTCCTAACCACCCTAATCGTGCCTTCCTTCTGTGTCCCCAGCACCTGCAAGGCACTTAGGAGCTCAGTAAATGGCAGCTTGTATTTTAAAAGACTTTATGAGTTTATAAAAGTTATACAAATTTGCTGTAAAACTTTCAAAGGTAACAGAAAAGGGCATTAAGTGAAAAAGGGTGACATGCTCTGTTCCTAGCATGACCCTGTCCCATTCTCCAGAGGGGCCAGTATTATGTTTTCTGGGGTCTCCTTCCATTCTCTGTGCATGTAGATACTCTACATAGTGTTCTGCAAATTGCCTTTTTTTTTCTCCCTTTTTTCCTTTTAGGAAATAATCAATACCAAATAAAATTATACATTGTAAAGTGCTTAGAACAATGCCCAATACAAGTCAGCTACTCCTTTTCAATACATCAGACAGCCACCTTAATCAGTATATGCAGATCGACCTTTTTTTCCTTTTGGTTGCATAATATCCATAAAATGAATGAGGCATAAACTATTCAATTGTTTAGTATTAGGCACTGAGGCCATTTCCACATTTTCACTACTACAAAGACTACACAAACACCCTTGTACATATATCTTTGCTTAGTACAGCTGTAGACAGATTCCTAGGAGTGAAATTCCAGGGCCAAAAGTATGCACACTTCACATACATTCTTTTATTCTTCACAACCCATTACAGTATTATTTTCCCAAGCTAAGATTGGGGAAGAGATAGTCATGTCCCTGTGGGAACTCCACTTTGGGAGAGGGGCGAAATGTGCCTTCCCCCAAGGTAGGTGTGGTTGATCTAACAGAATTCACCAAGTGGAAAGGCTGCTGCTGTTGGGAAGGGGTCTGAGAAGGCATGCACTCCGTGGAGACCTGAGTGGTGGCAACCAATCATCTAAGGTAGAAGGGCTGGGGGAGGCCCTCCCAGTACCTGATCCAGGCCTGGGGCTCCTAGTGCTGCCAAAGCCTCGTCTCCCGGGTGGGTGGGGGAGGTGCTGCTCAGACCTGATGCTGATCTCTCCTGACAGCTGCTCCTGAGGCTGGCAGGATGGGCAGGCAGGGGGAAGGGACAGGATTTAAAGGTTCAGCTGCCCCACCCCCTGACAGACCTGGGCAGGCAGGCGCTGGTGAGCATCCTCTGAGGGCACGTATGATATGTGTATGGGAGGTCAGGGGCCTCTACACACTGATTTCCACTCCCAGGCATGATCCCCATGCTCTCGCCCACCCCAACAGGCCACCAGGGAGACGAGCATCCTCCTCACCATGCAATTTCGACGCCTGACCCCTGGTTACTTCCGGGTGCTACAGGTAAGTACCCCAAACCGCTGGCTTCTAGCACCACTGACCCCATCCTCCACCAACCACAGCTAGGTTGACATCCCGACCAGTTAGGCGGGCACGTTTCCTGCCGCCTGAGCAGCCAGGGCCCAGATGGGCAGTGAAGCGAGAGGGATTGGGGTGGAATCTCCCTAGGGCAGTATCTGTGTTTGCTGTACAGTTTTCAGTCCTTTCCCTACTCCCACCTTCCCAGAAGCCTCAAACAACTCCCCAGGTGTACCTTCTGTGCACCTCCAGATGCAGGTAGCTGGAGAGCTGAAGGCAGAGCCCCGGAGCCCACTGGCTGGGGTTGTGGCCACACTGCTGGCTGTCCTTGGGTTGGGCGGCTCCTGCTATGCTGTCCAGAAGATGGTGGAGCAGCAGCGGCCACCACAGGCCCCATGATGAAGTGAGCAGCCCATTACCTGAGCCTTGGGGGTAAGTGACTCAGGGGAGGGGATGAAATCCCTTTCTTTCCTGGGGGTCAGTCTCTGCCCTCAGGACAGAATATACCTGTTCAGACCCCTACCCCACTGCACCTGGGCTCTTTTAGGGGGCTCCAGTTCACATGTCAGAGTCCCAGAGAGAAGGCAGGGATGCAGATTCTAAAGCTAGACAAAGTGGAGAGTAGACACACTGGGCCCTACACACAGTAGTAGAAAAACCCATACACGGCAGGAGTTTGGGGGAGGTAGTGGGCTCTGGCCTGGAAGTTAGGAGATCAAAGGCCAGTCCTCTCTGTCCAGTTCCTTTATTGTTGGTAGGCACCTAGAAGAGGCCACCCACTCTTCAAATCCAGGGCTAGAAGAGGTCGGCAGAGTCTCTCCCTCTCCCAGCCTAGGCATCACTGTCCATGGGCAGTTCTCCTGCTCTGCATCCTCAGGTCATGTCATGGAGACACGTCCATCTCGGGAATATCAGTGGACACCTCTGTGGGCACTGCCAGCCGCTGAGGAGGCACATAGGAGCCCATACCCGCTGCCCTCTCGGCCTCTTCTTGACTGTAGGGCTCGACGCTCAGCTGCTTCAGCCTGGGAAAAAGGAAGGTAGTAGTTGGAGGCTGACCGGATGTGAGTCCTGCCTACCCAGCACCCTTCCATCAATCTTTTTACCTTTTCTTGTGATCTTTGGATCGGAAGTGGGTCTTCAGGTTGGCAGAATCGACGAAGTATCTCCTGCAGAGATGGGAGATGAGGTGGAGAGTGAGGACATAGTATCTCTGAAGTACGCCTATCTCCCAGACCCCAGGCTCCAGTAGGCAAACAGATCCACGGATCCTAAGAGAGGAGACACCGCGCGCCCCGGGGCCCGAACTCGCAACTCCCGGCCAGCACCGTGGACCCTCCCCTTCCTTCCCAGACCGACCCCGCCGGAACTTACGCGCAGGCCAGACAGCGATGCAGGCCACCCCCTGGGAGGTCGGGGTCGGGCTCAGTATTCGGGTCGTGCTGGAGCCCTGCAGGACCTTGGGGCCGCAGCTCGCGGTGGATCTCATCCAGGTCCGGCCGCCGCCGCTTCGCCTTCATCTGGCGGGTCAGGGAGTGCGCTCGATGCGCGCCCGTCCGGCGGGAACGACCCATGGTGGGTCACAGCCGGGCCAAGGTGCCAGGAGGGGTAGTTACACGCGTTGGAGCTTCCGGACCGCTCGGTGACGCCACGCGACGCCCGGGGGCGGAGCAGACCGCCTCTGATGACGTCACGAGCCCGGCTTACCGCTTGAGCGTCCCCAGGCGGCCGTCGACTCAGTGACGTAGGAGCCCGGGCGGGGCCCGACGGAGAGGCCTCTGTGTTCGGTTTGGGGCACTGGGGAGGGGCCCTGCGGGCTATTCTGCCTGCCCCCGCCAGGCCCAACGTGTCTCAGTGCCATCCCCTGGCTCTGTCATCCTTAAGATCCCCAAACCTTAGACTCCGCGGTGGGAGTAGGATGTTTTGAACACTTCTGGGAGGCATAATAAATGTCTGTGGATTGAATAAATTACTACATGAATGAGACTGAATTTGTTTGGGATCCCAGCCCCAACAGGGCTTCCTGAGATACCCCAGTCCCTGACCTGAACAGCCCTTTCTCTTACGGTCCCCCAGTTATCCCCTCGGGTCTCCAACCTCCATCCACCCCGAGCCAAATCCGTCCCAGAGATCACAGTACTCAGGTGTCCCGTCAGGCCCAGGAGGGGCCAACTCCTATCACTGGAAGAGGAGGTGCTCAGAAAAGGACCTCCCCATCTTTGCCTCTTCTCTGAGCGGTGGACTCCCCTAGTGTGGGTTGGCAGCAAACGGAAAGGCACAGCCTAGGTATTGCACACCCAAGGTGGGAAGAGGGCCAGAGAGCCTTTCCCATCCACCAGCGCCTGGTGCCTTCCAGGCTGGCCAGAGTCAGCTCCTCGGGCTAGGGCCAGAGATGCTCAGCAATAATTCAGGGAATTCAGCTCTTTAGAACCTGTTGCCAAGAAACAGGGAGACAGGCACGTGCATCCCCAGGGAGAGGGAGTCAGTTTCCAGCCCAGACAAAGCAGTGAAATGTAAGCCCAGGGCGCTGTCTGGGGCCGGTGGCCCTTCCCACTCCAGTTCGCAGAAGCTGAGTGGGGACACTGGGAGGGGGGGTTGGGCCTGCTGAGGGCACAGCTGGCATGGCTACAGTCACAGGGGCACCAGCATGGGACCTGAGCCCAAGGATTTTGTGAATGAGAAAGAGGATTTTCTAGAACCATTACAAGAGATCACCCTCCGGGAGGGAGATGTCTCCATTATTCTTGACCACAAAGAGCCAAGAGAAAGGGCTGAGGTGGCAGAAGCCTGCTCCATCCAGCCCCCACCTCAGACTCCTTTGGATCAGGTTCACCTCTGGGCACTGTGCCAGCTGAGAGAGGCTGGTGCATCTTTAATGAAGTCACTCGATCCCTGGGACAGTGTCTCAGCCTCATCAAGATCCTGGAGCCAGAGGGACTGGGGGTGCCTACTGAGCCACCACTTTCCTGTGCCTGGATGCCAGGTTCATGCCCCCTGCAGCCATGAACCAGGCCTTCTGGAAAACCTACAAGTCCAAAGTGCTGCAGACCCTGAGTGGGGAATCTGAGGAGGACCTGGCAGAGGAGGTGGGTAGTATCCTACTGGGTGGGAGCTGGGCAGAAGGACAGCAGAAGTGAGAGATACCAAGAGAACGAGTGGTAGGCTCTGAGAGAGAAGCACATGTATGTAGAAACCATTGGCACATTCAGAGCATGGCAAAAGGCATGGGGGAGTGTCAGGTCAGAAAGCCAGGACATCCAAGAAAACTTTGGGAAAACTGAGGAAGAAGAAATTTGGGGTGGGGTGGGGCATGGGAGGAGTGGTTGCAATCTCCAGAGCTCTCAAGGGATGCCACGTGGAAGACACACTTCTAGGACCAGTGGGCAGTAGCCACACAGGGTACACTTCAGCTTGACACAACTTTCTAATGGGCAGACCTGAGCAGAATCTGCATGGTTTGCCTTGAGAGGTAGCAAGGCCCCTGTTACTAGAAAGAGGGGGAGTGTCACTTGTACTCTGAGGGTCACTGTGGCAGTTTCAGATCAAAGCCATACTTGGTCCCATGCTTTGTCCTGACATTTAAAAAATCAAACAAGGCTCTGAAACTGGGAACAATCTTATGTCTAGAGGCTGTGATAAGTGGCAGCTGTACAAATAGATATGGCAGGGGCAGGAACTCATCCTGTGTGTGAATAGGTCTCTAGACAGGCTCACCTCCAACGCTGGGCTTGTGAAGAAATGTCTGAGGGTGGGTATTGGGATTGGTGACTGTGTGGCATCCCCAGTGAAGGTATGTGTGAGGTGTGAACTGGGTACAGGTCTTTTAAGGTGTGTACATTTTGGCAGAATTGCGTGTCTGCACACCTCTACGTGTGTGTGTTTGGGTGTGTATTGGTTTCCTAGGGCTGTTGTACCAAATTGCCACAAACTGGGTGGCTGAAAGCAACAGAAAGTTATTGCCTAACCATTCTGGAGGCTGGAAGTCTGAAATCAAGATGTCAGCAGGGCCGTGCTCCCTCGGAAGGCTGGAGGGAAGAATCTCTCATTGTGCCTTCCTAGCTTCTGGGGGTTGCTGGCAATCCTTGGCATTCCTTGACTTGAAGCTGCACCACTACAATTTCTGTCTTCCCTCTGCGTCTCTGTGTGACCTCTGTTCTTATCAGGCTGCCAGTCATTAGGGCCCATGCTACTACAGAATGACCTCATCTTAACTTGATTACACCTGCAAAGAGCCTATTTCCAAATAAGGTCACATTCATAGTTCTAGGGGTTAGAACTTGAACATGTCCTTTTGGATAATACACACACTACAGGGAGTGTATGTTCATCTGTGTCCTTGGTGGAGAGGTTCTGTGTGCCTTTTTTTTAGGAGGTACTAGGGATTGAACCCAGGACCTCATACATGGGAAGCAGGTGCTCAACCACTGAGCTACACCTGCTCCCTTTAAAAAAAAAAATTCTTTTTATGACTGGCATGATAAATGTTTGTTCCTATTCCACCCCTTTCCTTTATAGAGCTGTCTGCAGTTTTGTAAGTGTACATGTATACATGTGTAAATGGTATTACAGTGTGTGTGTCCATGTACATGCATTTGTGTACAGGTGTGAAGATTGTAGCCAGGTAGAAACTTGTTCTTATACAGGTGTGTGTCTGCATCAGCGTGCATGCCCTTGTCCATGTGTCTTGGGTGTGTATGGGTGTGACTGTGTGTGTGGGATAACTGTCGCCCTGTGTAGAGGTACACCTGTATGCATTCCCATGTGCCCTTGTAGTGGGTGTGAGGTGTACAGGTATGTGCTTACTTCTGTGGGGTTTGGGGTGCCTGGTCTGTGTGTGTGCCCCGCTTGCAGTGGGGGCTCCACTTCTCCGGAGCCTTTCTCATGCCAGGTGGGGATCTTGTGTCCCAGAGGGAGAACCCAGCATTGGTGGAGTCTGGGACAGCAGAACCAGCTGAAGAGGCCTTCAATCCCATGTCACAGTTAGTCCGCCGGGTGAGTTCTTCCTTCTGCCACCCTCGACCTGGTCCTGCCCCTGGGGAGCCTGGCAGAAGCTGCTGTGGAGCCCTGGGAGGTTGTCCTGGGGCCCTTCCCTGACTCTCGGCCCCTCCATCCTAGGTTCAGGGGGTCGGGGTGAAAGGATGGCTGACCATGTCGTCTCTGTTTAACAAAGAAGATGAAGACAAGCTGCTGCCCCCGGAGCCCTGTGCAGACCAGTATGTGTGTGTGTGTGTGGGGGGGGAGGAGCAGGGGTTCTGCAAGGGGCCTGGGATCCCTTCTCTCCTGTCTTTTCCATCTGGTCTGTTTATTTGGATTTCAGATCACAGGGCACTAGGAAGGGGCACCTCTGCTGTTTCCCTTTCTCTAAGCAAGAAAGATGCCAAATCAGCAACATTGGGAGATTAGGTTAGATCTCAGGAAGAACTTCCCAGCTGTTGGGATTGGCATTTATAGGCTCTTGAATGCCCTCTCTCTACCCGCCCACATGGGAGGCATCATTTGCCCAGAAGCAGTGAACAGAGGAAAGAACTGATAGGTATTTTGGAACGGAGGGTAGTCCAGCTCAGTGGTTGCCAAATATTGGCCTAACCCACATCCCCTCGAGGAGCATGTGCCAAACACAAATTCTGGGACCTTGCTCTGAAGATTCTGATTCAGCAGGTGTGGGCTGAGGCTGGTCTCTGTATTGGCAGCAAGCTCCTAGTTTGGGAACCACTGTCTTAGAAGGTCTTCCATGCTGTGAGGGGGTCAGGACCCAGGGCCTCAGCCCCCCTCTGAGATCTCTGGCCTGAGCCCCAGTCTCTCCCCTCTCTCTCTCTCACACACACCCCGCCTTTGCTCCGCCCCTTGCCTCGCCCCTATCCCTTTCTCCCCTAGGGTCCCCCAGATTCAGCCATCTCTC
>JAQZBX010005496.1:0-56230 GCA_029593785.1 Cabassous unicinctus
GCTGTATGTATCTGGCACCGACCCTGGCACGCTCCTGGTTATCAAAAAGGAACTGGTAGCCTCGCCCCAAGGCCCAATAGGCCCTAATAAAGTTCTAACCCCCTCTCTCCCAAGCATTCCCCCTGCAGCCCACCTTGCTACAATTCAGTCTACAAGTGCCTCACTGGCGTCCGCTACGCCCAATGTCACCCCTCTTATCTCTAACTCAGGTGTCTCTAACTCTAGTCCTAACCCTGCCTTCAACAGTCCGCTCTTAGAGTTGCTTAATGCTACCTTCCTTTCCCTAAATGCTTCTCAACCCAACTTTACTCACAGTTGTTGGCTATGCCTTTCTGTTAAGCCCCCTTATTATGATGCCATAGCCATTAATACCACCTTTAATATTTCCTCTGAGGACAACCCCCAGCAGTGTCATTGGAGCAATGACAAGAGAGTTGGCCTCACCATACAGTCCATTCTAAACACTGGACAGTGTGTGGGTAACGCCCTCAATAATATTTCCGCCACCTTAACTCGGGACTGTATGCGTGTGACTGCCCCTTCTCAAGCTAGATATTACATTCCCCCAGCCGGGGCAAAATGGCTGTGCTCCTCCTCAGGGCTCATCTCCTGTGTGGCTTCAACAGTCCTCAATAATACAGGAGAAGTGTGTGTTTTAGTGTTTATCCTTCCACATGTCCTCTACCATAGTGACGAGGACCTCTACCACCGCTGGGACGCACGACATTCTGATGCCATAAACATACAAAAAAGAGAAATTATTATGGCTATTACCATTGCCTCTATTTTAGGTATCATTGGCTTAAGCACTGGAACCGCCTCTCTTGTCATGCAACAACAGGGTCTCTCTCACCTAAGAGCTGCAGTGGATGAAGACTTAGCCCACATTGAAACCTCCGTCACTCACCTTGAGAAATCTCTTACATCCCTATCAGAAGTTGTCCTCCAGAATAGGAGAGGTTTAGACCTCCTCTTTCTTAAACAAGGAGGGCTTTGTGCCACTTTGGGTGAGGAATGCTGTTTTTACACTGACCATTCGGGTATAATTAGAGATTCCATGACCAAGCTTAGGGAAGGAATTGCAAACCGCAAACGCGAACAGGAAGCCCAAGGGGGCCTCTCTTGGGGATTCAATGGATCCTCCCTTATCTCCTTCCAGTACTAGGCCTCCTATTAACCCTACTCCTTATAATATCCTTTGCACCCTGGGCCTTAAAAAAATCATACAGCTAGTTAAAGATCAAATCAATTCTGCCTTAAGCAAGCCCATTCAATTACATTCTCACCGACTTCACCTCGCTGACCAAGGTATAGATCCAGAAAACCTGAGTGCTACTTACCCAGAAGGTATGTAAACCCCCTCCTACAGGAACAGCATGCTACTCAAAAACATGCTCCTAGTTTATGCTATGGTTGGTACCGCTGGGTGCGAGGCAAAGCACTGCAAAGGAGGGCCCAAACAATCAAAGGCCATTTTTTGAGCTCCTTGAGAAATATGCCTCATTGGGCGCTGGACTGGTTAGCCAGTAACGGGCAACTGGACCCCCCCCTTTCCCTGTGGCAAAGCCACTGGGTCGACCTAAGACAGGGGCCTGGCCAATTGCTGCCATGGTTTCCGATGACGGGTAAGATCCAGCAGCCGTTCAGCATGGTCCTGACCTAAAACAGGCACAGTCCCCCCAAAATCAGTCGAGGCCCCTATTTCCCCCAGCAGGTTAATGCCAAAAGGATGCCCATTCAGCATCCTTCCTCCATCCTTTTGAAATACACAGGGAGGAGATGTTGGGGACCTTCACGGTAGCACTCATATTATGCACCTTGTCAGCAGCACTGGTGACATGTAACATGGCCGCCAGGGCTGAGACAAAGAACAGCTTAAGCTACAGTTAGCCTTCTTCAAGGAAGTAAGAGAGTTCACACCAAAAGCATTTTTGCCACCTACCCTAGCAACAGCAATCACCAATCCCAAACCGCCACCCGTCCTTAGGTCCACCAATCCTCACCCTCTTCCTTCAGAGTATATATACCCTGCCTCTTCAATAAACTTTTGCAGCTTGATCAGAATCCTGTCTTGCTGTCATTCTTCATGTCTCTTGTCCCATACCATTCTTTTCTTAACAGGTCCTGAGCCCCAGTTGATTGTCCTGCAGGTCGGGACAGATATACATTTCTCCCTTTATTGTATTAGTTCTGCAGCCAGCTTGTTGAACAGCAGGGAAAGGGGAACCACCATCTCTCTTCCCTATAATACAGGTGTTCAATGGAAGAGGAAAACTTTCATGCAGTCCATTCATTGAGTAATTTTTAAATGTTTTTTATTTTTAAATGCTTTAGATTACATAAATGTTACATAAAAAACATAGGAGATTCCCATACACCCACACTCTCCCCCTGCCACATTTTTCTCCATTAACATCTTTCATTAGTGTGGTACATGTTATGATTGATAGACACACATTGAAGCATTGTTACTAACCATAGACTGTAGTTTACATTATAGTTTACACTTTGTCCCACACAATTTTATAGGTTTTGACAAAATGTATAATGGCCTGTATCCATCATTGCAATGTCATGCAGAATAATTGCTTTGTCCCAAAAATGTCCCCATGTTACACCTAATCTTCCCTCTCCCTCCCTTCAAAACCTCATGGCTACTGCCTTTATATCAATGATACATGTTATTCCATTGTTAGAGTAATAATAAGTCTATAATAAAATAATAATAGAATAATAATAAGTCTACTTTAGTCCATTGTTCATTGACCAATCTTGAGGATTTGGGGATGATGATGCCTACTCTGCTTCTGATTGAGAAAGGGCTTAGATCCCATGGGACAGATGGAATTATCTTCCTTGCAGCTGTAGATACTTTCTGGTTTTGGGGATGAACATTGTCCATCATCATCATTTTGCTAGTTGTCCTGTGAGTCCAATGAACTGGAAAGTAGGTGTTACAACTCTGCTGAGATTCAGAGCTCAACCAGCATATGAACAAACAAAATATTTAAGTCTCTGGGACATACAATTAACAAATGTAGTGCTAATTATAGGTTCAAATAAAAGAGGCATAAGAGTCACGAGTAGGGAAATTATAAATGAGTCTAACTCTGTTATATTGGGGAGCATATATTCCAAGTAAGGTCTACTGGCAGGGTGACAAATTTCTGAGATCATCTGCCCTGCTAATAGTGTTATGTGTTAGAGCCCTCAGGCACCCCACTGTCTGAAGCATTGTTTACTGTGGCAATCAATGAGATCCTGCTGAGATGTGCATAAGCCTAACCTCTGGCATGACCTCCCAACTCACTTTGAAATCTCTTAGCCATAAAAACTCATTTGTTTTTAATATTTCCCCCATTTGGTCATTGCTAATTGGCTCTTGGTAATAATCTCTTGGAGCCAGGGGTGCTTATTCCTGGGAGTCATATTGCACACTGGGGAGAAGGTAGTGCATTTATATGCTGAGTTTGGATTAGAGAAAGGCCACATTTTAGCAACAAGGATGCTTTCAGGAGGTAACTCTTAGGCAATATATAGTACTAGGCTAAGTTTCATTTTCACAAGAAAAGGTTCATGAGTACAATCATCAATATCAAGGGCGTGTTGTAATGGTCTTTCCTCCTTCACTAGGCACTGCCCATGTACTCAGGGGATTCTTGCCATTCTATTATAAAATGTAGAATGAATCTCATTGAGTCTTAAGAGATTCTAGTTGGCCCACTTTAAGCCATGAGCCCATCCCTGAACATTTCATGCAAACAAAATCAAGAACTCATATAGTGTCTGTAACTACAAACAAGACAGCTCCATCCATCTAAACCCCCTCTCAATTAGAAAAAGAATGGACATCACCATCCCCAAATGTTCAAGATTGGGGAATGAACAATGGACTAAAGCAGACTTACTATTATTCTATTATAGGCTTATTATTCCAGCAGTGAAAGAACTTGAATCATTGATATAAATGCATTAGCCACCAGAGGTTCTGAGTGGAGGGAAAATAGTTGTAATATGGGGACATTTTCACCTGACATTGCAATGATGGTACAGGCCATTATACATTTTGTCAAAATCTATAAAATCATGTGAGGCAGAGTGTAAATTATAATGTAAACTATAGTCCATGTTTAGTAGCAATGTTTCAATATGTGTTCATCAATTATAACCACACTAATTATTTACCACACTAATGAAAGATGTTAGTGTGGGGGGAGGTGGGGAGGCATATGGGAATCCCCTACATCTTTGATGTAACATTTATGTAATCTAAATCTTCATTAAAAATAAAACAAAGAAACAAACAACAAAAAACTCAACTAGTGTGGGTCATGAGCTCACATTAAGGGCAAAATGGGGTAGAAGAAAGGGGCTGAAAACAAGGACAGATAGTTTGACAAACCCTGATGGAGTGAAAAACAGTTGTTTCCCCTAAGAATAAGTTTACCATGTCAGAGTGGGGACAACTGCCGGAATAGTTAGAATAACATTAGTTGCTGTAACACACAAATCCCAACATTTTAATGTCTTAACAAATTAAAATGTTATTTTTTTTTTCATTCACACATTTATTATTTTTCTCATGAGAACCTAGGTGGTGGCCACAGCAAGGGCCTGGGTCCTCTGCATGGAGACCCTGGTGTGTGTCTTCACGAGATGGTCGGTGAACTCCTGATAGGGAGACTTGGTGAACACAGTCTCCTTCCAGAGGTCAGGGGTGAGACAGCTGTACGTCTTGGAGATGGCGTCGAAGGTGGCCTTGGCAAAGTTGCCCAGAGTGGCTGTGCAGCCCCTGGCCGAGGTGTAGCAGTCGTCGATCCCAGCCATCATCAGCAGCTTCTTGGGCACAGGGGCCGAGACAATGCCAGTGCCTCTGGGCGCAGGGATGAGGCGCACCAGCACGGAGCCGCAGTGTCCTGTCACCTTGCAAGGCACAGTGTGAGGCTTGCCGATCTTGTTCCCCCAATAGCCCCACCGCACAGGGACAATGGAAAGCTTGGCCAGAATGATGGCCCCGCGGATGGCAGTGGCTAACTCCTTGGAGCACTTCACGCCCAGACCCACATGGCCATTGTAGTCCCCGATTGCAACAAAGGCCTTGAATCTGGTCTGCTGGCCAGCGCGGGTCTGCTTCTGCACAGGCATGATTTTCAGAACCTCATTCTTGAGGGACGTCCCCAGGAAAAAGTCAATAATCTCAGACACCTTGATGGGCAGAGAGAAAAGATAGATCTCCTCCAGAGACTTGATCTTCGTGTCCTTAACCAAGCAGCCCAGCTTGGTGATAGGGAGCCACTCCTTGTCCTCGGCTGTGCCTCCGCGAGCTCCACGGCCGCGGCCTCGGCCTCGACCATGGCCGCGGCCTCGGCCCGGACCCCGCTGCCAAAGCCGCCACGGAAGCCGCCGCGGCCTCCCATTCCAGGGCCCCCGGGGGCTCCGGGGACTCCCGCAACACCGGCGTTGTCCGCCATTTGGTGTTTTCTCGAATGGCAGCAGCACCAGATCCAAGATGGCGGCCAGCAGGAGGCTGATGAAGGAGCTTGAAGAAATCCGCAAATGTGGAATGAAAAACTTCCTAACATCCAGGTTGATGAAGCTAATTTATTGACTTGGCAAGGGCTTATTGTTCCTGACAACCCTCCCTATGATAAGGGGGCCTTTAGAATCGAAATCAACTTTCCAGCAGAGTACCCATTCAAACCACTGAAGATCACATTTAAAACAAAGATCTACCACCGGAACATCGATGAAAAGGGGCAGGTTTGTCTGCCAGTAATTAGTGCTGAAAACTGGAAGCCAGCCACCAAAATCGACCAAGTAATCCAGTCCCTCATTGCACTGGTGAATGACTCCCAGCCCGAGCACCCCCTTCAGGCTGACCTAGCTGAAGAATACTCTAAGGACCGTAAAAATTCTGTAAGAACGCTGAAGAGTTTACAAAGAAATATGGGGAAAAGCGACCTGTGGACTAAAATCTGCCGTGACTGATTCCAGCAAGTGTGAGCAGAGACCCCAAGCAGTGCATTCAGACACCCCGCAAAGCAGGACTCTGTGGAAAATTGACACATGCCACCACCTGGCGTCCGCTTGTGGCAGTTACTAACTTTCTACAGTTTTCTTAATCAAAAGTGGTCTAGGTACTTGTAAAGAAAGGATTAAAAATTTAAGATGTTCTAAAAAAATAAATTAAAAAAAAAATAAAATGTTATTTTTTGTTTGCTAACACAATCTTCACATATATTTCTTGATCAGGCAGCCCTCTTTGAAGAAACAATTCAAGGACCAGATTCTTCTCTTTTGTGTCTGTGCCATCTTCAACTGTTGGCTTCCAAAAGAGTAGCACTCATCTCTAACAAACCAGCAGAAGGGGAAAGAGAAGGTAAAGTTGACATACCCACTTCTTAACCACATCTGGTCACAATATAGAAGTACCCTGGTGGCCCCTCCTGCAAGTGAGGGAGGATTGGAAATGTAGTTCCAGGCTGAGCAACAACTTCCCTCAACTCTACACTCTGGATTTGAGGAGACATATTGGGCTGCTATTATACCTACACTTAATAGTCCTTTCTAAATGCCACACACTATTCCAAACACTTTGCACATATTAGCACATTTTAAAACTCACAACAGTTCATTGAAGGTGGTACTATAATTATTTGCATGAAGAAACTGAGGCAAGAGAGGTCAATCACAAAACATTACAGAGACCAGTTGGTCACCAAATCTGTTTCTTCTTTCTGAGCACAGGAATACAGATAACCTGTACTTCCCAGCACTCCTTGCACTTAATTGTGGCCTTGTAACACAGTTCTGGCCAATGAAATACAAGCAGAAGCATGTGCACCACTGCCAGACCTGGCCCAGAAAATGCCACACACATGATCATCATGTTCTTTCATAGCCCACTGGCTTAATCCAGATAAAAATTATCATGGATGGCACAGATTGAAGACTGCACAGCAATTAGCCCCAAAGGACCTGGGGGAATCACCTCTTGGAGCAAAGCCACCAACTCACCAGAACCACTCTTTTTAGCCTTTACATAAGTGAAAAATAAACATCTATTTTACTTGATCCATTATATATTTGTGGTTTGTTTTTACAACAATTTGATACCCTAATTGTAGGACACTGCCTCAACAAAAACTTTAAACTGTTTGACACTGGCTTAATTACCAGGTAGTGGTCAGGGAGAAAATTGTTATCAGAAGCTGAAAACATGGAAAGCCATGTTACACAATTCATTTGGTAAAGCTGTTTCCTTCAATACCATGAAAGGTGTCATGAATAATTTCATGTGTTAATTGTGCTAGGTTATGGTGCCCAGTTGCTAGGTCAAACAATCCTAGTCTTCAATGTTATTGTGAGGGTATTTCATGAATTTATATCAACATTGACTTGATTGTATCTTTAGCTAATTATATCTACACTCAACAAATCTGTAATGAGAGAAATCTCATGCAATCAGTAGAAGTTCTATAGGGAGAACTGAGGTGTCAGCAACCAGAAAAAAGAATTTCCATCTCTACTTCAGCTAGCTAGGTCCTCTTCAGAAATTCACTGAAGCCTTCATCATAATTCCAAACTTGTGGTCTTCCCTATGGAATGCAGACTTGCCAATCTCAACAGTTCACATGAGCAAATTTCTAAAATAAATCTAATAATATTTACATATTCATCCAGGCATACACATAAATATATGAATATGCACACAGAAACCACACACATACATGCACACTACACATTTTGTCATTTCTGCTTGTCTGGAGAACCCTGAATCATACAGATTTTGAAACTGAGAATGGGGTACTGCTATGACAAATATCTAAGAATGCAGAAATGATAAACAATATAGTTACTTGAGGAGATATCCATGTTAAGTGTGGAAGGTTCAGCTTGGTTTCTCCTTGCACTGCATAACTGTGAAAGGAATAGGATAAGTTGAGAATTAAATTCTTAAGCACAAAGGAGAATCCAGGGGAAGCAAGATGCTGAAAGTCAATGACACTTGGAAGAGAAAGAAGATGATACCATGTGCATTGCCATGTGACAAAAAAGCCAATGACCATGAATTGTCAGCAGCCATCCCTGGAATACCCCAGTCTTTGGAGAGAAAGCATACCTTTGTTGACACAAAAATTTGGACTTCTCCCAGCCTCAAAACCATGAGCCAGTTAATTCCCACTGTTTAAGCCATCCCATTGTGTCATATTTGTTTTAGCAACCTAGAAACTTAGAAAAACAAGGTAAGTGCTTACAGAGCCTGCAGCTCTAAAGTGGTGGGAAATCATCAGGCTAATAGTGCTTGCTGGCTCTTCCTTTCTCCCTTAAGCAAGATAGTACAAGAAAGTTGAGAATTTAGAAGAAAAACAAAAAACCAACCAGGCTGCAAGAAGAAATGAAAGGGAATATAGGATGGATGAGCTAATGGCTTCTAAACCCCCAAGAGTAAAAGATATAAGATGAAAAAAGATTCTGAGCAACAAATGCAAGGGATACCACCCAGAAGGATAGATAAATAAGCATATGATCTTACCACATAAGCCTAAAATTTGTGATGGCTTGAGGTAGCTTGTATTAAGTTGATGGGGGTGAGGAAGCAAGGATAAAAATCAATGTTGAGAATTATGTCCCATAAAGAATTTTAGAAATGGAAACTGAACATGAAACTATTTAGAAAGAAATAAGCCAGAAATCCACAAATCTTTAAAGTAATTGCATTGCCAAAGGAACAATGAACTGGGTCAAAAAATACCCTCTTACTATTTGAGTTTTTAAATACCACTCACAGCTCCCAAAATTGCACTGGTGGAAAGTGGGCCTTGAAAGCTGTACATCCTGCAGGCAAAGGAAATTCCCCATCACCTAGTTCAAATGAATCCTGGAGGTTAATACACAAATAAGGACCTCCTAGATGGTAGAGACAGTAGCTATGAGAACAATGTACAAAAATTCCTGCTAGAGAGAAGAATGGAGGTCCAATCAGGGAACTTCTCTCACCTCAATATTAGATCTTCCCAATGCCTGTCCACTGGGATTTCTTAACTGCAATATGTCATGGAGTGCTGAGAATTTCTTCTTCCTTTTCCCAGTAAGATTCATTTTACTGCAGTTGATGGGTCCATGCTTCTTCATATATATTGAGTTGGCCTTGGGAGGTCAAACAGTTATGTGTGTTTTTAGTTCACAGGTCACCAGACCACAAAGGGCAACAAGAAACCTAATGGATAAGAATGCACATCATCTGGAGCCCTGGACTTGGAGCTGGATGTTGTGAATGAAAAGAACTCTGGGTTGGCTCCCTCAGAGAGGGGTTAATGTTTGAAAGGTGAGGAATGAAACATATGTTTGGAAAGCAGAAAGTCACCTTGAGCTGACACTGGAAACCTGCTCAGCACACCATTTTTTGTTTTTTCCAGGGATACAAAACTACATTTCCACTGTCCCTTAAATTTTGATGTTGCTATGTGACTCAGTTCAAGCCAATGAAATATGTATGCTGGAACTGACCCATGGAAACTTCCCATGAGCATTTTTCCATGCTCTGCCCATTTTTGCCAACTTGATACTGACAAGAACAGAAAACTTGAAAGCCACACACTGAAAATTGTGGAGCCATAAAATAGGGCCCTGACTCCCTGAATCACTAACCAGAGGAGAGCAGGTCACTGACCAAGTAAGCCACCTGAAGCCTTGTATCAGAGAGAAACTTCTTTAGAGTTTGATTTATTCATCAGTTCCCAGTTCTTGCTATAGCAACTAGCATTGACTTTAACTAAACTACACAGTTAATGATGGGGCTGAGATACAAACCAGGCATTCTGGCTGCAAAATCTGTACTACACCAACTCTTTAAGAGCAAATATAAGACATTATTATGAACTACTGTTTCTGATAACTCTTTTTTTTTTTTTTAAGATTTATTTATTTTTATTTATTTATCCCCCCCTTGCTGCTTGTTCTTGCTGTGTCCATTCGCTGTGTGTTTTCTCCGTGTCTGCTTATCTCCCCCTTGCTGTGAGGTCCCGCTGCATCAGGCCACCGCGCCGCGTGGGCTGGCCTGCCCTCACAAGGAGGCCCCGGGAAGCAAACCCGGGGCCTCACACATGGTAAACGGGGGCTCTATCCATTGAGCCATACCCGCTTCCCTCTGATAACTCTTAAATGCTGATGGGAACTAGGCACTAAAAGATTCTTGATGTTTTACATCCTTATATCCTCTGTTGGCCTCAGTGAAAGTTGGTGCTGGCTGTGAACATTCCCAGCAAGTGTACTATTTGTTGGAAACCCATTCTTTAAAGGACATATGTTGTATGCCCTTTGTAAATGACATGGCTACTTAATACTATCACTGTCCATTTATACACCATAATCTTAGTGACATAGATTGAATTATGTATCTCAATTTAGACAAGTTCTTAATCTTAATCCACATTCTTCTGGGTATGAACCCATTGTAAAGAGGACTTCCAGTAGATGTTATTTTTAGTTAAGGTGTGGCCCAACTGAATGAGCCTGGGTCTAAAGCCTAATTGCTGGAGGCCTTATAAAAAGAAACAGGGAGACAGAGTCAGAGAAAACCACAAGGAAGAGGCAGAAGCTAGAAGTCAGCAGGAATCCAAAAGAGAAAGGAGAAGACAATGGCCATGTGATGGGAAAGCAAAGAACTCCAAAGGCTGCTGCCAAAAAGGCATCAGAATATTTACAGTCCCCAGGAGGAAATAAGCCTTCTAGCCACTGAAACAATGAGGCACTAAATTCCCTTCACTTAAACAAACCTATTGTGTAGTATTTGTCAGAGTGATGATACTCAGAAGTATAGAATTCTAGAATTAGCACTTCAAGATCCTCTCTCCCAAGTCCTTCATTTGACAGGAATGGAATAAGGTACAAAAAAGGTATCCTGGTCAATATCATCCAGGTGTTTAGTAAAAGCACTACAACAGGACCCGGGTCCCCACTTTTTAAGTCACTGTTCTTTCCACACCCATTAAAAGGCCACAGCAGTGTAATGTAGCAAACATAAGGCCTTCACTGTCAAAACAGCAAGGCTGTCAAATGTCTGAGGGCTTTTGGTATGTTAAGTACTGACCCATAGTCCTTCATTTATGAAACATGTATTTTCCTTACATAATTATGACTATATTAGCTCACTTCAGTCAATAAATAATTTTATGGGACCAGAACTCTGCAGCAGGTGTTAGAGACACACAAATGAACAAGAACTTTGTGGCCTAGGCATTCATGGAGATCACATTTAGTAGAAGCAGAGGCACACATGGAATTTCCATTATGGAGGGCATTAGAGAAGTGCTGGGTGCAACTAGAATGCACTGAAACTAAATTTTTCATTTAGTATATACCAAGAAAAAAGCATTACATCAGTTTCCCTTTCCCAAAATAAATTTAAACCATTGTGTATTCTAGAGGCATCTTGAGAGCAGAAGCATGCTTATTGCTATTAGCACAGGTGGAATTAACACTAGCCATCATGACTTTACTAAAAACAGGTCATATCAATCCTACTTCCCTTTCCCTTTCAAGAACAGCATACTCATTTTCCAGGGAATATTTCACTAGGTAAGCTTTTGTTTTCTAATTATGACAATATGTGAAATACCACTAATCTACAAATTTATGTAAAATACATCCAGTTATAAAATCTGATGACTTTTTTCCTCATAGCATTAAGACAATGTACTATGTGTGGTTAATGTTTTAAGATATTCTAAAATGGGAAGATAATAGTTTAGTATATAAAATACTATGACTTTAATATTATCTGATGAAGTTAATGAAAATATGCTGGATATATAGATATGTTTCTTCTGAGATTTAAGAGTAAAATTTCAACTCCTTATCATTTATTATTCTTTCCAAAAATTAGCAGTAAAAATGACAATTATTTGTTTTTACACATGCATAATTCAGATCTCTTTTGAGGGTGGATAGATTCTTTGATCAACAGTCAGAAAATGACACTATAGGAAAATAACTGATTCTCAAATGACTAAATATAAAAAACATGTCTTAATCCTTTCAGTATTTACCCCCATTTCCTTCTTATAGTACATACAAATATTCTCACACATATCCATTTAAATCTAAAATGCAAAAAAAAAAAAAAGAAAGAAAGAAAGAAAAAGAATCAACAGATGTTAAATGCCAATTTTATAATTTTATTTATATGGTTGCTTATTTAGACCAGACACTCTTAGATGTAAATGACAGAGACTCATCGTAAATTTACAGCAACCCAAAAGGTAATTAATTTGAATATCTGGGATTTCCAAGACTTTATTTAGTTCTAGGTACAGCTGGCTAAAGGCAGGGTGTCAAGTGATATTTTTAGGGTTTTAGCGTTTCCTCATTCTCTCTCCCTATATCTATGCATACATGTATATATGTATATGTATATAAGGATACATAATCACACTTTTCATAATTTCATCATGCTTTTGACAATAATATTTAAACAAACATCAAAATGAGTGTTATCATTTAACATAGTTCCTTTGGGAGACTAATTCATAGAATGAAAGAATGGGACATTTTTGTAACTTTTTTTTCAGAATTTCCTTCTAGTAGAATAAATTAGAGCCACTTAGAGAAGGAAAATGCTGGGATCATCTTGTATTCATAGGACATTTACTGCTGTGATCTGATGTACTTTTTCTTAGGGTCACTTGTGATTTTTAGTCTGCTTAGCATCTGCAACCCCATGTAGGTCTGGGGTTTCCCAACTTTATTAGCCTCAGTGGGAAGCAAGAATGCCTTACAGAAATGGGGATAAATGTGCCAGACACTTGCCTTCCTAGACTCCCCTGCAACTAGTACATGGTCAAGTGAAGGACATTCCACTAATCAGTTTCAGCCTTGGAAGCAGAACCCAGAGAGCTTTGGACCAGAAACCTTCCTTCAGATTGAGTTCCTAGGGCAGTTGTGTTAGTGTCCAGAGCTAGTGATGTGTTGTGCTACAAACCTTACAGTCTTTTGCTTAGTGGGCATGGTGGGGAAGTCATCACAAGATGAGTTGTGCCATGTGGCTGTGGCTATCAATCAAATCCATGTTTCATAGTGAAGCGGAATGCTTCATGCAAATAATGTCTCCCAGGAGAAAATTTCAATGAAACCTTTATTACCAGCCGGGGAGCACTCCCTAGTGAGAGTCACTTAACGTCCAGTGACTGCAGTTTTTATAGAACTCCTTCCCGCGTGACCAATTCTTTTTTGCACATGCCAAAAGCAGGATTGGTTTAATCATCACACATATTTCCATAGCAACCAAAAGCAGGATGGTTTGTTTTTTTTTAAAGATTTATTTATTTATTTATCCCCCCCCCTTGCTGCTTGTGCTTGCTGTGTCCATTCGCTGTGTGTTTTCTCCATGTCTGCTTATCTCCCCCTTGCTGTGAGGTCCCCCTGCATCAGCCCACCATGCCACGTGGGCTGGCCTGCCCTCACAAGGAGGCCCCGGGAAGCGAATCCGGGGCCTCACACGTGGCAAACAGGGGCTCTATCGATTGAGCCACACCCGCTTCCTGTTGTGAGGTCCCCCTGCATCAGCCCACCATGCCACGCGGGCTGGCCTGCCCTCACAAGGAGGCCCCGGGAAGCGAACCCAGGGCCTCCCATATGGTAAACGGGAGCTCTATCCATAGAGCCACACCCGCTTCCCAGCAGGATGGTTTTAATCATACATATTTCTATAGCAAAGCAAGCAAACAATGTTCCAGAAGCTGACGTTTGCCGTTAGTGTTCCAGCAGGGAGGGGGAGTGGTTGATCTTTGGGGCATGACATGCTGATTCTTTTCAGACCTGGATGGGCACCTGGGTTTCCACCCGCAATTGTTAGAGGATTTTTCTACTGGGAATTTTCTGGTACTGTTTTACTTCCTTCTCAATAGAATCTAGTTCTCCATCCATTCTCACAATTTTTTAGTCTACACAATATCTGTATTAGTCAGCCAAAAGGGTGCTGATGCAAGTACCAGAAGTGTGTTGGATTTTCAAAAGGGTATTTATTTGTGGTGGAAACTTACAGTCACAACGCAAAAAAAAGCATAAGTTACTTCCCTCACCAAAGGCTGTTGCCATGTGTTGACTCAAGATGGCTGCTGGTGTCTTTGAGGGTTCAGCCTTCCTCTTCCTCCTAAGCCTCTGTGGTCCCAGCTCCTTCAAATCTCAGTTGTAGGATGGCATACGGCTCATCTCTCTCTTCTCAGGGCTTGTCTGTTTCTGGGCTCAACTGCTCTGCTCTCTCCACAAGGCCAGCTGTAAACTATCAGGCAAATGACTCAGCTCTCTCCCCGGGGCTCCAGCATTAAAACTTAACTCTCTGTGTTCTCCTTCTCTGTGTATTTTTTCCCTGTCTTTTATTGAGCATCCATTTATATTGCCCACAGCTGTAGGCTAGCTGGAGGCTGGGACTCAAACCAAGTCACCCTAATGGCACAGTCAAATAAAAGCCTTAATCTTGATTTAATAAACTAAAAGTGAAACCTCTGAATCTAGTACAAAATAATATGCCCTGAAGGACAGACCAATTTACAAACATAATCCAAAATCTATTTTTGGAATTCATAAACAATACCAAACTGCCACAATATTATAAATTCTTTTCCTGTTGAAATCAGCCTGAATTGGCTTCTGTTATTTGCAACTAAGCCCTATAAACTGATTGCCCTCACTTCCTCTTGTTTACTCTTCTATAGTTCTTTATTAATATAAACCTTATATTAGTCTTTTGCCTCTGTTACTTGTATCTTCTGGTATTACCCGGGAACAGGGTCATAGAGAAGAGGTTGGGAGAAGAGAGTTTATGACCTTACTGAACCTGAGAGGCAGAGAGAGCCCTGCTGGAGGTCCATCGTAAATCAGTCCAACTAATGGACAATGCATCAGGTGCAAGTTGCCAGCCACAGGGACACAGTCTTCTTCCAATGCTGCTTCCACAACACTGGTCCATGCATGCAACACCTGGATTATGGCAATGCTTTCTAGTATCCACTTCCATCTGCCCTTGTCCCCATAACACTTTTTCAAAACAGGGATCCCACTAAAACAAATGTCAGATTATGTCAGTTATCAGTGAAAACCCTCTATGCCTTCCCATTTCTCCAAGGTAAAATTCTTTATGAGGCCTAAGGCCCCACATGGTTTTCCTTCCAAAAAATAATTATTGTGTGTTTGATGACTTAGAGAAGCTAGTGCAAGATAGGAAGCTGGATGGGGAGGGTCTACCTTGTTGGGATACCCTGGCCCCCACCCACTTCAGGAGTCAAGTTGTGCCTTCCTGGACCCTCAGAACATCTGGCCTTTTCCACAAGCAGCGATGGAGAGGGAGAGGTTAGGGAGGGGTGCCCAGTGGGGAGTAAAACAGGAGGGCTGATGTTAGCTGGGCCTCCTTTATGTACCCAAGGTCTTGACATTCCTCAGAGCCTGGATTGAGAACAAAGGAGTGAGAAAGTGATGAATAGTTGTCAATTCATCATGGATCCAAAAAATTAATAAAGTAAAAATAAATCCTCACAAAAAAAGGGGCACAGTCCAGTTAAGAGTGGGAGCTCCCCTGTGAACAGCTCCCTTCCCCAATATCTCAAAAACAAGATAGGAGATAAATGAATAAGAGTACAGTGGGTGCCCCCAGCTAAATGCTCATAACCACACGATACCACCATGGCCTTGAAGAGAGGAGGCTGGAGCTTCTTCATCCTGCCTGTGCCCTGGTCCATGGAGGGACCACAAAGCCAGATGGGAAGGTAGGGAAGTAGACAGAGGGCTAATTACAGCCAAAGGCTTTTTCTGCAGAAGAGGAGTGGAGGGGTGGACATGCTTGCAGACAGAGGCTCACATGGAAGAGAGAATGCTCAGTGTTCTATCTTCAAGGAAAGGAGCAGCCCAAGCAGCCTCCAGGAGGCCAGAAGGAATCCATCAACTCTGCAACCCCCTGCCTACTCCCAGCTTGGGTCAGCTCCTCTTTCTACCCTGCAGGTCTATGGGAGGTGATGACACAGGCGTTTAAGAGGACAAGGCCTTCTGCACAGGAACTTTGGGAAGAACATTCCCAGCTCTGGGGAAGGAGGCAGGGCATAGGGTATGGTGTGGAGGGTTGTCAGAGCTCCTCTGTCTCACATTTGCATCCCAGAGCAGCCACCAGACCCTCCTGCTCAGAGCTGCACTGGGCCAAGTCCACAGATGCCCAGGCATGGAGTCCAGGGTCCTGAGATCAGGGGCAGACCACTTTGATGGATTGCTTGGTGAGGAATGAGAGGGTAGAAGCCTAAGTGAGCCCAGGGATGTGTGACAGGGACCTCAACCACTGGAACTGAGAGTGTTCCACACTGAGCCAGACTTGCAGTAAACCCCAGAGATCCAGTCTCCACTTTCTACCTGATCTTGAGGTCTCACCCTCCCCCACATAGACTGCACCCAGGGCCATGCAGATGCATGTCTGGGCACCATCACCTAGTTCCAGGCCACCACCCTTCTGGCTCCCAAGCCTTTCCAGCCAGTAGAGGGGGGGAGACATTGTTGTTCCCAGTGGGGGGACAGGACAGACCCATCTGCCCAGCCACCAGCAGCCCTTAGCCCTGGCAGGGCATGGGCCACCCTGGAGTAGGTGGGCAGCTGCAATTCAGTGCCAGAACCCTGGGGCACAGAGCCATATACCTTGCTGTCCAGCCCCAGCCCACCCCCACTACACAACCTGTTCTTTATTTCAGTAAAAGCAGCACTTTATGCCCCTTGCCTTCTCCTCAGGCCTGGATCACCCTCAGCAGCCTTGGGCATGGATGTGAGGAGACAGATATGTACACCCCCTTTGCTGCCCCTTCCCCTTGGCTTGCTACTGAGGCAGAAGGACCAGCCCAATACCAGCTATACCCAGGGGATCACACCAACCTGCCCCAGCCCTGAAGATCTTTTTTCTGTTGGAAGCTTTCCAGCAAAATGAGTTGGGGTTCTTTTTCTTCTCTGCCCATCTCCCTCATTTTATTTATGTTTCTGTTTACAAATTAGAGAAAAAGTGCCCCCTGGAATTTTATTTTTTCTTGTTATATATCTTCTTATTTATTTCCTCAGTAGAGGAAATTCTCTGTGCAACCTGTTTTGTGAGTGAGCCTTGCCCTTTCCCCTTCTCCTCTCTTGGACCACTGTAGGGGACAGAGTGGGAAGGAGAATTTCTGGTAAGGGAAAGAAGTGAGATCTAAAACCTCTGTAAGCATCAGGTCCAGGAGGTGAAGAATTTGATCTATGACAATGAGCCTCCCTATGTTTTTACCTTCCAGCTGTCACCCACTCTTTCAAGTTAGGACCTACCAGAGGAAGCAAATAAGCTCCCCAAACAATCACACAAGATGCCTTTTAGTTAGCCCTCCTCCAGCTTCCCTGCCAAAAATCTCCTTTGGAGCACATCTGAGACTTCTTGCTATTCACTACAAAACTTTCCAATAGTCCTGCCTACCTTGGGGTCTCTGCCAAACACAAGAGATGGTTGATGACCCTCTTGCTATAGCTAGCTTTGAATTTACAGGCTCTATCTCATTTGAATTCTCTTTATTTCTCCAGAATCAACTCAACTCTTCTAGAAACAAAGGAAAGGATGGAGAAATCAGGGGAGTGAAGCATCTCCAGGGGCAACACTCCAGTCCTGTCAATGTAGCCATGTACATGGGGGCTAGTGGCCACCTGAGAGTGAGGGTCTGCAGGCCCTATCTCTGGTCTCCCAGGCAGTTCCATTCAACCTTTGAAAGCTGAAGTCTCTTGGATTCTTTGGAGGCAGTTTCTGAAGTCCACAGAGGTGAGACTGCCATATCTGTACACTCCCATCCTCCACTGCCCAAAGTCCTCCAGCCCCACATGCCACACATGCCCAGTAGCCTGAAATTGTTGTTCAGGTCCAACTTACAACTCTTTGTGCCCAGCACCTGCTCATCTCCTACATCATTTTATAAGGTTCCATGGAGCTCATGATCTTTCTCCTCCATGGAAAGTATAGTGAGAACAGTTTGACCTTTCCACATGTTTTCTTTTTTTGGTAGCTGCCTCCACTGCCCATCATATGAGGTGGGAGCATCACCACTCACTAGTTGCTTTCAGGTTCAAAATCAGAAGCTCTGGATCACTGGACACTGGCTGGGATAGAAAGTCTTTGCCATTTTGGAAGGAGGCCAAAGTTGGTCCTTTCCAAAAGTCAGGGATTCCTGCTTTGATTTGTGCTGGTATTGAGGTTATTGCATTTTGAGGAAATAGGGGTGTCTTCTTCCTCACACCATTTATTATGATTTTTTTTCCCCTTGTGCTTTTGATTTCACATTTAATGCTAAATTCAAGGTCATTGAGATTTATTCCTAGACTTTTCTCTAAAAGTTTTATGGATGTAAGTCATATATTTAGGTCAATGGTTCATTATGAGTTAACTTTTGTTCATGGCATAAAGTAGGTATCCATCTTCATTTTTTATTATTGGAAATGCAGTTGTCCAATTAATTTAATGTCTTAAATTGTCCAATTAAATTTCTTAAATTGATCCTTTCCCATTAAATGAACTTGGCACCCTTTTCAAATATCAATTACACAGAGATGTATTGGTTATTTCTAGACCATCAATTCTATTCCTTTGGTCTATATGCCTGTCATTAGGCCAATACAACACTGTTTGGATTATTATAGATTTGTTAGTTCTCCAACTTGGTTCTTCATTTGCAAAATTTCCTGATTATGCAGAACATTTGCAATTTCAAATGAATTTGGACACCTGCTTTTCTAATTCTAAAAAAAAAAAGGATCTTGGAATTCTTATAAACATTGTATTGAGTTCATGGATTGCTTTAGGTTGTATGGACATCATAAAATATGAAATTTCCTACCCATGAACAGTTTGTCCTGCAACTTATTTAGGTTTTCTTTAAACTCATTCAACAATGTTTTATAGTACTTAGTGTATAAATCTTTAATTTCCTGTTATATTTATTCCCAAGATTTTATTCTCCCAGATGATATTGTATATGGAATTGGTTTCTTAATTTCCTTTTTATTTTTAAACAGTTCATTGCAAGTTTATAGATACACAACTGATTTCTGATTTTGCTGCCATCTCCCAGGACCACTCACCAGCACCAGGAATCAAAAATAGCTAACAGCACAGCTGGCAGCAGCCCATCAGGTTCTCTGGACTGGGCCCCACAGAGTCTCAATGGGAAAGACTGTTCATTCAGCATGGCCCTGTGGCTTCCCCTCTAGCCATAACATCAACATCAGGAATAGAATAGAAGCTCCAAAAAGAAACATTTTCCTGGGCTGAAT
Organism: Cabassous unicinctus; assembly: GCA_029593785.1. Classification (NCBI taxonomy): domain Eukaryota; kingdom Metazoa; phylum Chordata; class Mammalia; order Cingulata; family Chlamyphoridae; genus Cabassous; species Cabassous unicinctus. The sequence goes on from JAQZBX010005496.1 coordinate 19,306, forward strand.
TCAAAGAGACCTCTGTCTACATAGGACAGCTCTCACAGGTAAGTGACCAGGAAAATTTTCCTGCAGTGGGACCACAGCCTCTTGATCTATCAGCAGCCAGGACCAGCAGGGATCCAATGGGAACTTCTTCATGGTTATATGCAGATATATACATGTCAAGTTTGTCATAAGGAACTTCAATGAACCTCAGTATAAATATCTAGAAGAGATATTCAATCCTCAGGAAGCTAAGGTACTCTCATTAGACTTTTGATGGAGGATGAAGAACATAAGCTCCACAGAGCCCAAAGAGATGATACAAGAGATCAGCAGGTGCTGAATAAAAACAGCCATGAATGGGACTGGAACAATCAATATTTGCTGCTGTGATGTGTCATACCAGGTTGGAGGATGTTGTGAAGGGCAGGTCGAGGTGTGCAAATGCCATAGCAGGCTCTCAGTGGGATTCCATTGAGGAGGATTCCAGCAACCCCAATGCCTGCAAAATCATTACCACCAAAATCACAGAAGAACTGCTTTAACAAGCTTCCAAGGTACATGTGGGAGTCAAGATCATGGCCACTGGCCTTCACTAGCAGGCTGGGAGAAAGACAGGAGAGGGGAGCAGGGCCACATGGGAAACATACCAGTCTATTCTGGAGCTCTGCCCAGGTTGTGTGCAGAGTGCTGTCTGGCAGCAAGGGCTTGCAGGACCTTCCTCTTGTCTCCCTCTTGGCCCCAGGGAACTGTTTAATGCTGCATCAATGGTTTCAAAATCCCTGGAGGTCACATGGAGATCTCACTGCATGAGCCTGCATACCCCCATATTGCACTGAAGAAATTCCTCCTGGCCCAGCATGCCTCACATGCACAGCAGCTAGAAGCACTCAGTCAGGTCCCATTCACAGCCAAGTACATCAAGCATCTCAGCTCTCCCATATCATCTCTTGGGCCTCCAGGGACCTCATGATATTCATACTCCATTTCAAGTTCCATGAACACAGCTGGGCCTCCTGAGGATTGAAACTCTTTCCTTGGTATTTGCTCTCCCATTTGCTTGCTTCCTGCTGGCACATCCTTAGCATGCATCATTGTGAACCAAATTCATTAACTACCTCATGGCCACAGTTCATGAGGCAGTTGCTGGCTTCAACCCACAAGGCAAATTTTGCTGCTCACCCATCACTTGGTGTTACCCTATGTGGATAGAGTTTTCCTTGGAAATAGCTAGGGGGGAACTGGTTCCTTCAGGGTCTCCATGCTCACTGCAGCTGATATGGGCAAAGGGTGAGACCAGAGGGACTAGCTGGGAGCCTGTACTGGGCTGGGGTCCCTCCCCAAGGGGCACAGCATGGAGGCCTGTTTCGGCTGCAACAAAGCCACTGGGGGCTGCTGGTGCAGGTGGGGCAGGGTCTGGGACTATGTGGTTGAAGCAGAAGTCTTGGAGGCTCCCAACTCTGGTGCTCTTTGGCTTTCTCTGCCTTTCTGAATGAAGACTTGGCCAAGGCTGATCTCTCCAGAAGAAGGGTATTTCAGGTTTGATGGGTGCTGGAGGAGAGGTTGTGCCTGGAGGGGATGGGGTAGGCTTCTCCTCCTTGCCTTTAGGCAGCTGGCAGGAAAGTTGGCCTTGTGCCAGACCTTCCTCCCTGAATTCTGGTCTTTCTCAGGGCACTTGAACTCCTTGTATTTCTTTTTGTCTGCTTAATTGAATTCTTTATTTGCAATATCCATAAATGTTGCTATTCTATATTTCTATCCAGGAAGGCAATATTCTCCTACTATCATTTTGTTGGTTTTTTAAACAACTTAAATTCTAGTGCATGAAAAGGCTACAAATATAAATTTGCTAGCCAAACAGAATGCAGATATTTTTTTCTACAACTTGCACCTATGATATCAACATGTTGCTGGTTCATTAGTTTTCATAGCAATTTGGAACTACTGCCCAAGCTATGCATAACAGTTCACATTTCCAGATCTCATGTGGAAAGGACAATTGTCATATGGACTATTAAATACATTCCTGTGAATCCTATCTCTCTTATAATTAAATGTGTAACTTCCAAGTCTGCACAGATTTTAATGGTAAAACATCCAAATCTAATGCAATTGTCCTAAACAAGTTTCTTAACAAATTGCTTTGTAGATATACTGCCATTCTGCCAATAGATGGTGTTATAAAGCTTTGGGGGTAAGGTGGGGAATTTCCATAAGCACAACAGTTCAAGTATAGAGGGGAAAAAAACAAAAAACATTTAAACCTGCTCTGAAAATACAAAAATGCATTTAGTTTGAGTTATTTATAACTTTTCATTACAGACAAACTAATAACGGACCTGCAACTAGGCCATCTGAAATTTTTTTTTAAATTTAAATGAAAACACATGCTAACAGAAACTATTTCTTTAGAACTACACAGTACATACTTTGAAGTAAACTCCGATGAACCACGTCATGATGATAAGCAAATTGCTTAGTATAAGAGATGGATGTGCAGAAATGTAAAAGTTATGATTTTAAAAAGCCAAGTCTGCCACTTCAAAAGTTTTGCCTGTAAGGGATAAAATTCAACACGTTACTAGCAGGATAACAGGAAAAAAATAATACCACAGGACGTCTTTAAAAATTTCTCTAAATACACATCAAGAATTAATAAGAAAATTTTACAACTAATAACCCTTAAAAACACTCTAGCTGACGCCTTTCCCCTTCCTTTCTCTTTCCTTTTCAGGCACACAATTGAACGGAATGGATCCTAGAGGGAAAAAAAAAAGTTAGACATGTACGGCCTAATAAAACACAACGATTTATTAAAAATAAAAAGTAAAAATGATTTTTGTACCTACACTTCCAAATCTCAGGCATGGGATCCGAGTCGATTTCATAGAAAACTCTGTACCAGGTATCAAGTCCTTACAACAAAGTAAACCAAACTCCACCCCAAATCCTTCCCAGGTTTTGCTACAGAATTTGCAAGTCCACTCCTTCCTCCACCAAAAAACACAAATTAAATATTTTTGCTAGTACTAAAACGACCAATGTCCAAGTACTAATTAAAAAAAAAAAAAAAAAAGAGTCCATCAATGATTTTAACACAAATATGTGTATGTTGGGCCCAGTCCATCTTCAGAGGGAGAGAGAAGAGAGGTGGCAGGCAAAGACGGCAACGTCCCCAAGGAGAGGCAGCCTTAGCAGCAGCACCCTAAAAGGCAAAGTGCAGAAGGCTGTGGGCGCGGGAAGGGACTTAGGAGTTGACCCCAGCTGGGTTGTTGAAAAGAGCTACCCCTGTAGCCACTCCCAGGCATTCAATTTTTTTTCTTCAGAAGGAGCTGCCTCCATAGCCACCCCCACAGGCGCCTCCGTAACGCCCCCTGTTACTGCCTCCTCCCCCGCCGGCGCCGCTCTTCCGAGGTGCCCAAGCCGCCGAAACCGTCACCGCGGTCGCTTCCACGTAGGACGAGCCGCCGCCCTTAGCGTTTTGGTCTCGACCCCCACAGCGACCCCCGCCGTCCGGGGAACCTGGGACCGCCTCCACCCCCACCGGAGTGGAAACCCTCCTTAGGGACTGCCTCCCTCACCTCCCCCGGATGGCCCTGAATCTCATGGCATTTAACCAGCGTCGGCTGCGTAACGATTCTGGAAATACACGAAACCGAAACCCGAAGCCACGTTTCTTGCCGGGCTGCACGTCGCCCATGATCTCTAATTTTTCCACGGTGCCTAACTGCGAGAAGCGCTCATCAGGTCGCGCTCGGCCCCTTCTCCCTTAGGACCCGGCAAAGAGCTTCTTAACCTTGGCGTGAGCTCCGGGTGGCGCCGAATCCTCCCGGGACCCCACCTGCTTCAGCGCCACCAAGTGGGCTGCACAGCGTGGGCTAGGCGGCCATGGCGGCCTCCTCCACATTGAAGCAGGTCAGGAAAGCCAGGCAGCAGCAGCGCTTTGTCTGGGCTCTCACCTCCACCGCCACGCCGTCTGTGGGAGTCCCCAAGGCCCCAAACTGGCCGCGCAGGCTCGACTCACTCCTCTGCTGAAGAACAGCTTACACAGCTGGGAATCCTCCGTCTCCAAGCCCTGGGCCTTCCCCCGCCCTGGGAGCTTCCGGCTTTTGCCCTCGTTTCTTTGGCTAAGGGCTCTTCACAGCTTTGGCCCAGCCTTCACTGGAGCCACCACCGCCCTCACCAACAGGGAAGGGAAGGAAGGTGAAAAGGAAAGGGGAGGGAAGGGGAAAGTGGTCAGCTAGAGAGCTAGCCAAGGAGACTGGTCCCTGTATAGCTTAATGTGGTTTTTTCTTGTTTGTTTTTTGGGTTGTTGTTGTTGTTTTTGTTTGTGTTTTTTGTTTTTTTGTGTGTGTGTTTTTTTATAATGAGTTGTTTTTACCAAGTTCAGAGTTGCTATCGTTACCGTAAGGAAGGTCATTTCCAATGGACAAGCCTGGCGATCGCGCGCTATAAAGGACAAACACGACTTTTAGTGAGAAGGCAATTTATTGGGGTGCACAAGCAAGGGACTGGGAAAATTTTCCCAAAACTAGTTCAAAGTGAAAATGGGAGCTAGAGTTTTTATAGGGAAAATAAAAGAAAAAGGGTAGTTGAGAAGAAAAACAAGTTTAAAAAAAAAAATGTGTGAGGAGGGCACATGCAATTTCTCAATCCTGTGTTGTCTCAAGCACATCCAACTTGTCCTTGTTTTAAGTGGTTAATAAACCACATTTTAGATATAGTTATGCAGGTGGAAGGCCTTCATGGCTCATTTCTCAGATAAACACTCAAGGATATCAAACATTTTGTCTCTGGGAAAAGTTACAACTTTACACCATTCTATCTGGTTTTGCTTTGAGATGTTATCTTATTCTTGTAAGCCAACGGAGAAGGTCTGGTTAATATCCTTCAGGGAATTAAGTGCAAAAAATAAACTTCTAAAATTAGATTAATAGAAAACCAACTCAGTTTTAGAATTTTCAAGTTTTAATAAGCACATTTTCCAGCTAGCACTATTATTTTGAATTTGTTGTTTTTAGAATTTTTTTATTAGAGAAGTGAGCTTATAAAACAAGCATGCTTAATGTGCAGAATTCCTATACATTATCCCTCCATCAGTACCTTACATTGCTGTGGAACATTTGTTAAGATTATGAAAGAACATTATCAGACTGTTACCACTAGCTATGACCTATAGAGTACACTTGGTATATTTTTTTCATATACCCCCTATTATTAACACTATGTATTAACATTGTGCATTTGTTATAGTTCATGAGTATAATTAACATGGCTGGTTTATATATGGGATTGTGGCTGAAAGGGATAGTCTAAGGATGTAAATGTCAATTGAAAGAAAACTAGAGAAAATTTTTAATATTTTTAGATAAGGAATATGAAGGGAAAATTGTGGGTTCACTGAATTACTGCTATATGGGCTTGGCAGACATACTGTGCTGTTCCCTGTGGCATGGGAAAGGAGTTATGCTGTGTTTCTGATCAGGTGAGGGCTGGGGCTGCTCCCATCTGATGTAGCCCAGCAGCAGATAGGTTGCCACAACTTCATGCTTTTCATTAGTAATTCCTTGATCTATTCTATGCTGTATCCCATGGACACCATCAGTGCTATCCACCAGGGGTTCTGGTAATCTGGGAGGGGCTCCAAATAGGGCTTTGGTTCTTGATATTCACAGCCCACATTTACTCAGGTATCACTCATTATATGCTGCAGCATTGCTGTCTTACAAGGGTCTATGTAAGACCTCTTTTGTTTTTATTTTTTCTGACATTTTTTGATAAGGTTTATGCAGTCAACATTCAGCTACAATGGAATGTAGAACTCCCTGCTGAGTACCTGCTACCACAGGTCCTTAAAGCTCTGTGAAAGAAAAGGTAGATATGACTCTCAGGTTCCAGACATCAATGGTGGGTCTATCATGTATTTGTCCCTGGAAGATTTCTGAGGTGGTATAATGCAGACTTCCACACAAGGTTTCCAACTTCTTGTCACTGGTAAAATTATTGCTTAAGCCAAAATCTGTAAGTTTTATATTCCCATCAGCATCTAGCAGCAGGTTTTCTCTCTTTAATTCTCTGTGGGCAATATACTTTTGGTGGCAATACTGCAGAGCAGATACTGCCTGATGGAATTTGGCTTGGGCTTGTTCTTCCACAATGCCTGGAGCCACCAGATATTCAGAGTTTTCTTCCTTTAGCATACTCCATAATGAGATAGAGTATTTTGTCATTCTCAATGACTTCAAGTAATTTGATTATATTGAATGTTTCAAAGCCTTCCATATGCTCACATCTTGAGAGAGTAAATGGAGTTATGTTCATTTTTGTGGATGGTATTTATGGCTACCTCATGGTCAGTGAGGATGTGCCATGTCAATTTCACTATGGAAAAGCCACCCTTTCCAATGGTTCTAGGGAACCACTAGTTCCCAATATTTGTCTCCTCCACAGCACAAATGGCTGAGAGATCCTGCAACATGTTATATTTCTGTTGGGCTGGAGACCTGTTATCCCTAGGTAGACTTTCAAGTGGGAAGAGATGGTGAAAGTTGGACAAAACCACCAAAAATACAAATCCTCAAAACCTGAATAACTGGTCATATAAAGCAATGAAATAAAATGCCAGAGAAAAATGAAAATTTACAAAATAGAAAAAAATTAAATAAAAAAGCAAATAAAAACTAAACAGGAGGAAAAAATTATTTGTTAAAATGAGAAACAAGCAAAAGAAAAAAGTAAAAGAATTTTTTAAAAAAACAAAAAAATTTAAAGAAAAGAAAATGTGAAAAAAGTGAATAAGAAAAAAAAGAAAAATAATAATAAGCAAAATAAACAAAGAATCCACAAGAACAAGAAATAAACTAAGATTAGTTCAAGTCCCATCAGTCACCAAAAACAGTTTCTTGGGTTAGTAGGCCATGAACCTAAGATCCAGGAACTTATATAGGGACTTGGAGTTCCATAAGAATGGCTCCTTGTGGGGTCATAGCAAGAAATGGAATGATCCTGTCTGTGGATCATCCCCAGTGGTTTCGTCTCACTTTTTGGTCTCAAAAACTCTCCACTCTTATTTTTAAGGATTTATTTATTTATTTATTTACTTTTATCCACTTTTACTGTGCCCCCCATTTTTGCTGTTTATGTGTCCATTTGCTGGGCAACTCTCTGTGTCCATTTCCTGTCCTCTCTTCTCATCCTTCTCTTTTCACTGGGATTCAATCCTTGGAACCTCCAATTTGGGAGAGAGGCATCCTACTGCCTGTGCCACCTTAGTTCTGGGTTTTTTGGTGCATCTCATCTTGGCTATCCCTTGTGTCACTCTCCTCTTACATCATCATCTTGCTGCATGGTTCATGGGGCCTGACAGTGCACCAATGTGTGGGGCCTGAGGGGCTCACCCACACTTGGGGCCTGACAGGTTCACCTGCTCATGGGGCCTGGCAGTGCACCCACTCATGAGGTCTGATGGTGCATCTGCTCATGGGGCCTGGTGACCCACATGCCTTTTATATTTTTCTTTTTTAAAATTTTTACCAGGAGGTGCCAGGGATCAAACCCAGGTCCCTCCATATGGGAGATGGATGCCCAGCCATTTAAGCCACATCCTTCCCCCTGCTATATCTCTTAAGGTTGATCAAAGATACCTAGAGTTACAGTCATTTCCCATACAGGATGTTCATATAATAAATCAGGCTTGGTTTATCACCAGCTTTCTTAAAACCAGACCTAGGGAGAAAAACTAGGTCTGGGGACACATGCATGGTTTCTAATATAGCGAATGTTTAGCTTACCCTGATTATCACAAAATCAGGACAGCAAGAATATTCACAAAACTCTCCACATTTTTAAAGAAAACATTGAGGATTCCAAAGAGCTTTGTGTTTATGTGGGGTTTAACTATGTATACTTACCGTACTAGAAATTAAAACCTAGAATGTTCAGTGGCTTCTTCATTTCTAGTTTGAAAACCTGTAATAATATATGGCTTTGAAAGAGCTCAAAGTGTCTACAATGAAAATATCCAATTTTTCCTGTAAACTCTGAAAGTTTGCTCTCAAAATGATACCACAAGTTAAGTGACATTATGATTCAATATGTAAATGTTCTGTTGCTTAAAGCACCATAAGGCACATTATCATCAATAAAGCTAAGGGAAAGAGAACTTTCATAATATTTCTTATTTACAGTTTTGCTCAGTTTCTTTGGGGTAGGTTTCTTTCTTCCACAAGTCAGAGATCTCTATGATATATCCTTTACACTGTTTTTAAATGTAGAGAGTAAAGATGTTGGTTGAAAAAGCAAGTCTTCTATTTGTCCTTGTTTTAGCCAACAATACATTGTGCTTCATGTTTCTCTTATTCACCAAGAATAGGGAGGTTTGGGAGCTTGACATTGGAGCCAGCATCTCACAGGAAGGAACTGAGTAATCCCAACATGATTCTATTGCTGTGCCTATCACATAAGAGCTATACTGAATTCAGATGCCCAGACCAATGTGATCACTTTGCTGTAAGAGAACCTTGACTAAGTCTAAGGATGGTCTGCATAGTAAAGAGTTTGGCCTTACCCAAATAGAGGACTAGCCTTGCCCTTAGCTTCTGTGAGGCAATCTATGTCATACTAGATAGGAGTGTCTTTGTTTAGGACAGGAGCTTGTGATGCTGGATCTTAGGATGGGACCTACCACACCCAATACTCTTAGACCCAATTACATAGAAAAACTAAGCAATTTAGTGTACAGGCTCTGGTCACATGGGATCAGTCAACATGGAGACACCTCAACTACACAAGCAATCAATCAATCATGCTTATATAATGAAGACCCAATAAAACTATGGACACTGAAGCTCTGCACACTGTGTGTTGTCACACATTAATTCCAAGGGAATAACATGCCCTAAATTCATGGGAGAGGACAATTGAATCCTCATGTTTGATGCTGCCCTATTCATCTCTTCCTTTGGCTGGTTTTAATGTGCATCTTTTACCTGTAGTGAACTGAACCATATGTAAAATAACTTAAAGTAAATTCTCTGAGCATTTCTAGTGAATTTTAAAACCTCAGGATGGGTTTAGAAATCCCCTGAACTTGAAGTTGGTGTCAGCAGTGACTGTAATCTTGGGAACTATGCCCACAAAATACACACTGTGGTTACTTCCAGGCAAGGAACAAAGAAAAACATTGAAGAAATAATGCACAAACATTATTTTTTAATATTCTCTGGCATTAAGAAGCTCAGTGAATCCCAAAGACAAACACAAAGAAAACCACACTAATGTACATTATAACCATACTGGTGATAAAGGATGATAAAAAGAAAATCCTAAAAGCAGCCAGAGACAAAATCACACTATACATACAGGGGAACAAAGATAAAAATCACAATGGCTTCACTTCAGAAACAAGATAGCAATGGAAAGATATCCTCAGCGTGTAGAAAGGATAACCCACAAAACCAAACCCAAGCAAAACCATAACAAAAGAAACAACAATAAATAGACCAGCAAAATGTTGTCAATCTAGAATTTTTGGTCAAATGAAAATATACCTCAAAATTGAAGGTGAAAGAAAGATATTTTCATATAAAGAAAAGTTGAAAAACTTTACCCGAACATATCTGTACTATAAAAAATTTAAATGAAGCTTTTCAGACAAGAAAAATAACAAAAATAAAGGCTTTTTTTTTTTTCAGAATAGATCATTCTGAAAAAAAAGTGAACAGTTGAAGAAATGGTAAATATGTGGATAAAATGTAGAAAGCCTTCTATCATTTCTTACCATCTCTAGATATTCTACACAGAAATAATATCAAAATATTATGAGGTTTATAATGTGTAGAAGTAAAATCTATGCCAAGGATGGCACAATGGATGGCATGAGGGAAAGTGAAAGCTATTATTCTAAGGTTTTTGCATTACACATGAAATAATAAAATAGTAATTCAATGTTTTCTTCTCTAGAGTGAATGCTAAAAAACAAAAACTATGAAGTGGAACAACCACACATCCAATAGTAAAGTAAAAATTTCAAAATATAATCAAGTGTTGTAAAGAAAGGTGGAAGGAAAAATATAGGGAGAAAATATATAAGACAAACAGAAAACAAGTACCTAGATCATTGATTAAAAGCAACTATATTGACAATTTCATTTAATGTAAATGAACTAAATGCTCCAAGTAAAAGGCTGAAATTTCAGACTGAATTAAAAAGCAAGACCTAGTTACATCCTATGTATAACAGACACATTTCAAATATAAAGGGACAGTCCATCAACAGATGAATGGATAAACAAATTGTGGTCTATTCACATGATGGAATATTATGCAGCTGTAAGAAGAAATGAAGTCGTAAAGCATATGGCAACATGGATGAACCTGGAGGACATTATATTGAGTGAAGCAAGCCAGACACAAAAGGACAAATACTGTATGAATGCATTATTATGAACCAAATATATTGTGTAACATATTGTTTGATTAAAAAAAAAAATTATATGTCTCCATTACATTTAATTGAGAAATGTATATATTTATTCATCTGTGTTTACTTTTTAGTTTTTAATTGTTTATATTTTCAATTATTAAATGTACAAAATACAGTTTAAGAAAATATAAAGGGACATAAAGGTTAAAAGTAAAATGATGGGGGTGCAGATGTGACTCAGTAGTTGAGCACTGACTTTGCACATATGAGGTCCCTGGTTCAATCCTTGGACCCTGGTACCTCAAAAAAATAAAAGAGTAAAAGGATGTAAAAGACATAGTTTATAAGGAGATAAGCTTGACAACTGGTGTGTCTATGTTAACATCAGACCAAGTGGAGTTCAAGAAAGTATCAGTAGAATATAGTGGCATTTAATAATCATGAGATGGGCAGTCTTTTAAAAAAGATGTCATAAACCTAAATGTGTAACAAAGCTTCAAAGTATAGGAAAAAAAACAACTGACAGAACTAAAGAGGAAAATAAACCAATGTACAATTATAAGTGGAGAAATTTACACTTCTCCATCAGAAATTAATAGACAAACACAAAAGTAAATTTATAAAGATATAGATGATTTAATAACTCTCAACCAAAATTACCTAAGTGATATTTATACAACACTGCACTAAACAATTCCAAAATATACATTCAATTGAAGTTTGAATGGAACATTCACCAAGATGGACAATATACTAAGCCATTAAAAATTCTCAATCAATTTCTAATGATCAAAATTATCCTGGATATGTTCTATAATCCCAAAGAATTACACTGGAAATGAATAAATGAAAGATATTTGGACAATCCTCAAATATTTAAAATTTAAAGAAATTTTCCAAAATAACCCATTGGTTAAAGAGGAAATCACAAGGAAAATATGACAATAAAAAGCAACAAAACAAAACCTGTGGGGTAATGCTAAAACAATGCTTAAACAAATTATGAATTTTACTCTTTATATCAGAAAAAAAAGTTTAATGTCAAGTTCTAAGTTTCAACATTAAAAGTTAGAAAAAACAAAGTTAATTTGAATAAAGGAGAAAATACAGATAACAGTGGAAATCATTGAAATTAAAAATGGAAAAAAATAAAAAAACTCATCAAAATAAAAAGGTATTTCTTTGAAAATCTAGTTTTCAACCTAATAGACATCTAACTAGACTAAGAGGAGAGGAAACACAATGATAATATTGATCATGAAAGAAGGGAATATCACTAGTACCTAAAGTCATTAAAAAGAAAGTAAAGTAATACTATGAATATTTTTATGCCATTAAATGAAACAATTTAGACAAAATGGAAAATTTCCTTAAAATACACAAATTACCAGTGACACAAGAAGAAACCATTCATCTGAATTGCCCCATGAAGAAAATAACTTTGTAAATAAAAATGTTTTCATATAGAAATGATCAGACCCAAATAACTACTTATCTGCTGAAATCTATGAAACATTTACAAGAGATATAATAACAATCTTCCCCAAGCATTTCAGAAAAATGAAAGAGGAGAGAATCCTTCAAAACTATTAAAACCAGGCAATGAATGATATTGAGGATCAAGGGAAATTTTGGAGTTAATGAAATTTTCAATACCTTGATTATAGTGGTAATTTCATGACTGTATGCACTTGTTAAACTATGAACATAAATCAAAAAAAGGATGAATGATAATGTATCTAAGTTAAATGTTAACTAATAAAAAATATGGTATATGCACTCAATGTAATATTAAGCAACCAGAAAAAGGAAAGAAGTTCTGATAATTGAGGCAACATGAATGAACCTTGAAGAAATCATGTTGAATGAAATAAGCCAGTCACAAAATGAGAGGGTGGTCTTCATCTCTGCCCTCTAGGTGTGGCCTCTGGGCTTCAGAAGGTGACATGAGTGGAGGTCAGAGCAGGGCCAGTGCACACTGTGGCTTGGGAGTGGGCAGTCATTGCAGTGGGCTCCTGGCACAGAGGTGATACCCAGGGCTTGTCCCTTGGCCCACAGCAGCCCCTAACTCAGGAGCACTTCCTGGTGGGCAGGGCTCAGACTTGCAGGAGAGGGGTCAGTAGGCAGCATCCACTAGAAGGGAAGGTGATGAGCCCCAGCTGCAGTAATACATATACTTTTTTCTTTTAAGAAGTGGGATTACATCACACTTACTGTTCAGATGTCTGCTTTTGTTCACTTAGTAAGAATGCCATAGACATGGGACAGTAGTTTGCTTTTTTTTTTTTCATTTAGTGATCTTGAACTTTTTCCTATCATTAGCTTTCAGTAGCATCATTTTTTAATGGCCAAGCAAGTTTTCAGTCATACAAGATAACCACAATAATTAAGCCAAGGGCCACATTATAATTTCTGGAGCCCATGTGACAACAGGAATCCATGTGGATAAACACATCATCTGCCAAAGCAAAAAGGTATGTCCAGGGCACCCAGGATCTGCAGAGGCTACCTGACAAAAGACACATGCTACAGTTTTGACTGCTTGGAGAAATGCATTATATAATCCTTTGAATGGTATGAATTCCCAGTTATTTTCCAACAAGGAAGACACACATGACAAGTTCATAAGCTGAATTCTCAATCTCTCACTGGGCCTGTCTGGGAGAGGGCCCAGGATGAATGAACTAAAAGAATTAATCAGAGCTATAATTCAGGAAGCTAGTTAACATGATCCATGTCAAACAAAGCCCAATAATCCATTTCCACCCCCACCACCCCCTCTGATGTTGCAAGCCACCCCAGGAGCTATTCTATGGCAGGAATTGGAAGCTCCATTTCCCAAAAATGGGAGGAAGAGATAGTTGGCCACAGATTTCAGCTACTGATTAGTAAATTCAGCTGGCTAAAGTATAGCCCTAAGAACAGCTTAAGTTTGAGTCTTTCCATGTCAGAAGGAGGCCAGTAGCCACCATTTTGGCTCCACCTTCAGCATGAGGGGAAGTAGGGCTAACTGAAAATCACAGTGATGGTAGAAAACAGTTTTTCACCCAGATTAGCCTGCAGCCCTAGCCTAGGATTCAGCCCCACCTCTAGCAGGGAGGAAGCTGACAGGCACTGCACCAGCCAATCCAGGTACCTGCAGGTACATTTAGCTGGCACAGACTGAATAATTAGAAATCTGCTAGGGCAACTGTGGTCATCTTGGACCTGCATTGCATAGATTGCTGCCCACACCTGCAGTTCCATCCCTGCCCCAGGCAGGGGAGAAAGAGGTGTGAAGCTTCATCAGTCTCTCAGTCTCCCTGGGCAACTTCAGTCTAGACCTGAATGAGTTGGATTATTCCACACAGCTGTGGCTCTGTCCCTACCCCTGGCAAAGGAGAAAGTTGGGAGAAGCTTCATTGGTCCTTGGGGAAGTGAGGTAGCTTGAGCCTCCACAGCTTACAGCACCAACTACATCCTTGGCTCCTACTGCACAACCAGCAAGGGAGAAAGGGCAGGAAGCCCTAAACTAAAGAGAGAAACTACACCCAGGATAAATACTCTAGTAAGCCAGATGCCAAGACACTAACAAAAAATTAGAATCCACACCAAGAAACAGAAAGATATGGCCCAGTTAAAGGAAAAAGATAAGCCTCCATATGACATAAGGAGTTGAGACAACTAAGCATAGATATTCAAACAAATCTTAATAAATTCAATGAGATGGCTTAAGAAATTAAGGATATTAAGAAGACATTGGATGAGCACAAAGAAGAATTTGAAAGCATACATAGAAAAATAGAAGATCTTTTGGAAATGAAAGGTGCAATAAATGAAATTAAAAATATGCTGGAATCATATAATAGCAGATTTGATGAAGCAGAAGAAAGGATTGGTGAGCTTGAAGAAATGACCTCTGAAAGTGAACATACAAAAGAACAGATGAAGTAAAGATTGGAAAAACTTGAACAAGGTCTCAGGGAACTAAAGGACAGCAAGAAACATGCAACCATGAGTGTCCCAGAAGAAAAGGGAAAAGGGGCAGAAGGAATTTGAAGAAATAATGGTAGAAAATTTCCCCATCCTATTGAAAGACATAGGTATCTATGTCCAAGAAGCATGACATACACCCATCCAAAAAAATCTGAATAGACCAACTCCAAGACACATACTAATCAGAATGTCAAATGCCAAAGACAAAGAGATTCTGAGAGCAGCAAGAGAAAAGCAATGCATAACATATAAGGGATACCCAGTAAGATTAAGTGCTGATCTTGCATCAGAAACCATGGAGACAAGAAGACAGTGGTATGATACATTTAAGATACAGCAAAAGAAAAACTTCCAGCCAAGAATCTTATATCCAGCAAGACAGTCTTTCAAAAATGAGGGTGAGTTTAGAATATTCATGGATAAACAGAAACTAAGAGAGTTTGTAACCAAGAGACCTGCTTTGCAGGAAATACTAAAGGGTGTGTTACAGCCTGAAAAGAAAAGACAGGAGAGAGGGGCCTGGAAGAGAGTCTAGAAATGAAGATTATATCAATAAAAGTAACTAAAAGTGTCAAAAGAGTGGTGAAAATAAAATATGACAGATAAAACCCAAATATTCAGGAATAAACTTAACCAATGATGTAAAACACTCATATTCAGAAAACTACAACTCATTTTTAAAGAAATACATAGAAGACCTAAATAATTGGAAGAATATTCCATACTCATGGATTGAAAGACTAAATATCATTAAGATGTCAATTCTACTCAAATTGATATACAGATTCAATGCAATCCCAATAAAAATTCCACCAGCATTTTTAAAATAAATGGAAAACATGATTATCAAATTTATTTGGAAGGGTAAGGGGTCCTGAATAGCCAGAAACACCTTAAAAAGGAAAAGCAAAGTTGGAAGACTCTCATTTCCAGACTTTAAGTTGTATTACCTAGCTACAGCGTACATAAGCTTTTGACAATATTCTTTGATAATTTGTAAAAAATGTCTCATGACAATGCAAGGTGTTGGTAGAGGGTTGATGTATGGGACCCCTGTATGATGTTATGAATGCTTTGTAAGTTCACAACTTTTACTATACATTTATTGTTTATGTATGTTCATGTATAAATGATATAAAAATAATAATAATAGGGTGGGTTGGGGGAAATACTTTAGTTAGTAGTAATATTTTGAGGTTGCTCTTTAATCATTAGTTAAAAATGTTTCACAACAATGCAAGGTATTGGTGATAGGGTGAGGTATGAGAGCCCTGTATGATGTTATGTATGTTTGTTTTGTAAGTTCACAGCTATTACTATACACTTATTGTTTATGTATGTTCATGTATGAGTGATATATTTCAATAAATTTTTAAAAAGTAACCCATTTTGTCTTATAAATTGAACTATCATGTTTCTGATTCCAGTCAAGATAGAGTAGCCACATTCCTCACTAGTCCTTCCTCATTCAACAAAAAATACAACAAACATAGGAAGACTCTGAATGTGGAAAGGAAAAGGTGAGTTGGCTAGAGACCTCAGGACTTGAGGGAAAATGAAGCAGTGAATTTCCTTTGCCCCCATATATATCTCAAATGGAATGCTAAAGATGGTCACAACCCATAACCAGCAGGTGCAGACAAAGAGGCTTGCCCATCTTGCCAAAGGACCAGGAAAAGACACAACAAAAACTTCTTTGATAAAACCCACCCATCCAAACACTGAAGGAATAGCTGCTCAAAGGATCAGCAGAGCTGAAAAGGGAGCTGAATGTCTACCCCAGCTGGCAACAGCAAGCCAGAGTGAGGCAGCATGAGTTGATACTCTTCTTTTGTAGGGTGATATCAGAAGGGTCCATTGGGGAGCTGAACTTCCACTCTCACACTGCAACAGTGAGGTGGAAGGGGGCAAGGTGGTGTTAGTCAGCTCTTTACATCCCCTTCCTCTATCCCCTCTCTCCTTGGTATCAGCAAGACCAAGCAGAGAGTTGAATTTCCATACCACCTGTCAGCTACAAGACAGGGAGGGGCAAGGTGAAGCCAGGTGGGACCCACTGAAGATCCATTTTTGCTGGCTGGGGCCAGAGGACTCCAGCAGGTAGCTGATCATCTCCTCCACCTGGACCAGTATAATATACTTCAACAGGGTGACTACTGGCAAAAAAAGGATTCAATAGTCTTTCATAACATAATACCCAGTGTCTAGGGTATAATTGAAAATCAGTTGTCAACATGATTTCAACATGAATAAGAGAAGACAATCAATAGATGCCAGTGGAAATGACACAGGTGTTAGAATTATCCAAGAAAGATTTTAAATAGTATTATTGGCCTAACTATGGATAAAATGTTGATCAGCTTCAAGCCTTTACACTGGTAAATCTTGCTTTCAAAATTAATTACAAATAGTTTAATTTTAAAAAGATATATCTCAAAAACAATTCAAACCTGTGGATACTTTCCAAAATTCTTCTACTTCTTTGGTAAGTCAGAGGATGTCAGACAGATATTTAGATTGGTGTTTCAAGTCACTTTCTGGTTTGGATTTATACAAGGAGTAAGCATGTATGCTAATCATCCTTTGATTTATTTGCAGTCTTGGATTAATTGGCACAAATATTCACCCCACAAGTCATTCTCACTACAAATCATGGGTTTACTTATGGGACAAATGGGATTGGTATGTCAGATGTCTTGATGAAATTCTAGGGCAAAAAACACAAAGTTAAGAAGGCAGTTACTAAATATGATACATGTTCAACTTAATATAAAATGTTCATAAGTAATACACAGGCAGATCTAAAGTTCATGTTTTCCCTAAAGCAATAATTGCTCAATACCTGTACTGACATGAAGATAAGTTTCATATTTCTTAAAGAATATGACATTTAGATAAGAACCAACTGATCACTGAATAAGTAATTTCACTGAATCTAAATCTCAAAGACACTACCTGTCCCAGGCTTATCAAAGGTATTCCTCTCTGAGACTAGTAACCTATTCTTGAGTACTATCTAGACATTTTCTGCTATCCCTTCCATTTAGTCACTGAGGACATAGCACCATGCTTATCTCAATATCCTTACCAAATTAAACATAATTTCTCATGGTCCTTTAAACTAGCTAGAGAGAATCATGCCACATAAGTAATATATTAACTGGAAATAATAGAGCAAAACCTCCTATCATCCTGAGAGATTTAGAGACCTTTGATGTATTTGGCACTATTTAGTTATCATAGGCATTCTTTATATTTATATTAGTCCTCAAACAGAAAATGAAAAAATTCCTATAAAAATTTTTGTCCTAGATATTGAATGAATTATAACCATTACCCAGGACTGTACAAAGGTAAGAGCTGTGTGTATCTCTATATTCCCAGTGTCCTGCACAGAGCCTGGCATATAATTAATGCTCAATAGACATTAATTGGATGAGCCAATAAATTAATGACTGAAGGGAAAACATCCCTCTTCTCTGAGATTAAGTTTTCACTTGGCAAACAGAATCAAACATCTAGTTCTGTAGGAAGATGACTGGGAAAACAGTCTCAACTCTCATGGCTATCACTCCCTTCCTTAAATCAAAAAGTCATAAAAAGCAGTCATCAACAATATTATATGCTCAATAGCATGCTAGATACTGGTTATAACTCCAGATAGGTTAGACTATACTATAGAAGCAGACAAACCCCTATATTGTTTTCCTGTAGCTACTTTAACATATTACCACAGGTTTGGTAGCTTAAAAGAACAGAAATTTACTCTTTCACAGGTCTAGAGGCCAGAAGTCTGAAATTGGTATTGCTGTGCTAAAATCAAGGCTTTGGCAAGTCTGTTCTCCCTCTGGAGGCCCTATGGCTCATTCCATTCCTTGTCATTTTCAGCTTCTGGTGGCTGCTGGAATTCCTTCACTTAATGGCTACATCACACCACTCTCTGCCTCTGTAGCCATGTGACCTCCTCCTCCTTTGTGTTAAACTCTCTCTGCCCCTCTCATTACAAGGACACTTGTGATGGCATTTAGGGCCCACCTGGATAATTCAAGGTTATTTCCTCATCACAAAATCTTAATCACATCTGCATGGGCAAAATAAGGTAGCATTTACAGGTTCCAGAAATTAGGATCTGATATCTTTGACAGGGCCATTGTTTTGCCTACCAAAACCCCAAATTAACTTCCAACATGAATGGATGGCTTTCTTCCATCATGTGATATACCATTTGAAACACCTGGCCACTACACTCACAGTAGCAAGGAAAAAAAGTGTTTCAGGCTCTTGATGCTAACTTGAAATAAACTCAGATCAATTCTGCTCACAGTCCATTGGCAAAAGTATTCATATGGACCCAACCTAACTATAGGGAAGGCTGACAAATTGTAAGAGGCCAATGGATATCTGGTGAGCACTAACTTTCACTGCAATATACTGTACAAGATCATTAAATAAGGGATCTGTGTTATGGGAGATACCACTTATTTCTGTCACCAAGCACCCTTCCCCATGTCTTACATTACTGCATCCTGTACTTTTGTTAAACTGCTTCTCCCACTCCATGTGGTTCTAGTCTAAAATGGGACATTACCCAGTCTGTCCAAAGTCTTTGCATGGAATTCCATATATGGATATTAAGAGCAAAAGGATCTTTCTTCTTTTGAAAAGCCGGGATGAAAACAGTTTGAAGCTATGTGTAGCCAGGTCACCTGCTCTGTATGTACCACTTCTGCTCACCCCATCACCTGCCACAAGGAAGAAAACATCTGAAATAAGAGAATAAATCCATCACAGAGAATTTGAGAAGAGAGATGGAAAATGAGAACCAGCCCTGACAAGAGAGTCTGATTCCTTTAATGCAGCCCTGCCTTTCTAGTTACCTCAGTCAGTAAATCCCAATCTTCTTTAAGGTACATGCAGTTGAAGTCCAGTCACTTGAAACTGGCAGAAGGTAATATCCCTGTTTCTTAAGCATACTCTTATGGCTGAGAGATAAGACGTATAAATGAAAAATTTAAACAATTTCCAGGCAATAATTCAAGAATAATCATACATCCACTTATGACTAATACTAAAGGGTGGTCCACACCAAGAGGAAGATAAAACTATTCTTGTCAGGGAAGTTTCAAGAGCTATGAAATCCACCTTTATTCTAGTTTTCACTTCATTCAATCATGTGCCAGTGCATCAAATCAAGGGACACAATCACGTGAAACATATTGAAGGCAGGGGAAGATAACACAAGGAACAGAATTGGATCTATTTTATATTTCTGGGAGTTTCCCATTATCTTCAAGGGAGAGGGCCAGTCAAAATAAAGCAGATTCATTATATTCTTAACATGTATTTTAAAACTAAAACCTAAAATTATGTTAAATTCACTTTTTGTTTTATCAAAGCAGTTGTAGGTATACAGAAAATCATGCAGAAAGTACAGAGTTCTCATATATGCCCCACCCCACACACATAGTTTCCCTCTTATTAACATTTTGCATTAGCATGGTACTTTTGCTAGAATTGATGAAACAATATCACTATAATTATGCTATTAACTAACCAACAAATTGCATCCATTGTCAGTGTGCTGAGTAGAGATAGTCCAGCAGAACCCCACTTTGGAAACATCCTACTAATGTAAAACAAGAGGTTCTTTCCACAAAAGTTAAGCTGTCTGCTTCAGTGTGAATTTCTGATGTCCACAAGAGGCAGTTCCACTTACAGAACCACTTCACAGAGTTTGACAAGGAGCTGCAGTCCTAATGATATCCTTTACCCTGAAGAAGCTGGACAGGGTCCACTTCACCCAGAGGGCTAAAGAGAGTTTGATTATTGACCATTTATAAGTTCACTGGCTGGCAAATGGTAGGCATGCAAAGGTAGCTGCTGAATGAACACCCACAACTACAAACAGGGACTTCCTTTTGTAGCATAAATGATGCTTCTGTTATAATGTGGTGACATTTTTGGGCTTGTATGTTTGATATCCCTGAATACTGGGATAATGGATAATATTTCTCACATCTACCAAGCTGATGTTTTCATGAGCCACAAATGAGCTTCCATGATGGCCAAGTGGTACAAAGTGTGAAACTTCAGAACATCACCAACACTGGGAAAAGCAGCCAGGCAAGGACAGTCTGCCCATTGGTTGGGTCCACTGGAGACTTGAGAAATGAGTCTAGTAGCTATCCTTTATTTGTTATGTGCCAGGTGCTGTGTTAAGAATTGTATAATTATTGTCATTAATTCTCACAGTATCCCTAAGAAGTAGCTATTATCTCCATATTACAGATGAGGAAACTGAGGATCTGTGATGCCACCTATTGAAAAGTGGCAGAACAGGATGCAAATGCCTGTCCAGCTCCAAAATCCATATCAAAAATTACTGCTTTCATGTAGGAAACCCTGATGATTGCCTCCCAACTGTCATTACCCACCTCTTCTGCACTTGCAGAACCCAAATTTTGAACTGGCCAGCATATGCTATGATCCAGGTAAAAGATTAGGCCCAAACCAGCACTGTCCAATAGAGATAATGTGAGCCACAAATGCAAATTACAAATTTATTTTTAAGTTTTTAGTAGTTTCACTGGAAAAATAAAAATGAAATGAAAATTAAATGTATAACATATTTGCAATATATTCAAAAAATATATATCCAAAATATTTCCACATGAAATTGATTTCTAAAATTATAGATGAAATATTGTAAAATTATAAATAGTATAAGTACAACAAAGAAAATTAAGCAAATTGAAATATATTGATGGAGTGTGACAGTGTTATTTTAGTTAGTGTAATTGGAACAAACTTCTCTAATGAGGTTATATTTTGGGAAGAAACAAGAAGGAAATGGGGATTCAGCCACCTGAATATCTGGCATAAAGAGCTGAAACAGAGAGATAAAGTTCAAAGACCTAAGATGGGACATCTAGGGAGGAAGAGTCTAAAGGACATCAAGGAGTCTGTTATAGCCTGAAAGAAGAAAAAGGAGAATAATAAAGGCCAAAGGGAGACAGGCAGGGGACTCTAAGTTAAGGAGGGCCTTAGGATCTAATGGGAGGACTCTGGCTTATAGCCTAAGCAAGATGGGAAGTCACTGCAGGATATTGAGAAGGTAACTGGTGTGAACACTCATGTGAACACTACTGAAAGAGAGCAACACACAAGGGAAGTAAAGATAGAGTCAAGGAGACTACAAGAAGGTTCTAGCAATCTTGCAGGTGTGAAATGATAATGGTTTGAATTATAGGGTTGTGAAAACTGTCAGATTCTGGATTTAATTTAAAGGTAGAGAACACATGATTGTTAGATAATCTTACTGTTTAAGCCATTTCCTTTGGATTTTCTGCCACCTACAGCCAAAAAAACATCCTAAGAGAAACATTTCACTAAGACAGCCCAAGGGGTTTTAATGAGTAACTGGGTTTTTTTTTTGTTTTTTGTTTTTTGTTTTGTTTTGTTTGTTTGTTTGTTTATATTTTAAAAGATGCTTAGATTACATAAATGTTACACAAAAATTGCAGAGATTCCCATGTTCCCCACCTCCCAAACCTCCCATATCCTCCCACATAAACATCTTTCATTAGTGTGGCACATCACCTGCAATGGATATACACATCCTGGGGCTTTGCCACTAAGCATGTACCATAGTTCACATTGTAGACCACCCTCTCTCCCACACAGTTCTGCATGTTATATGCTGATGTAAATTGGCCTATATCTGTCATTGTAATGTCACTCAGGATAATTCCCAAGTCCTGAAAAAGCCCCTGTATTACAACTGCTTTTCCCTCTCCCTGCCCCCAAAGCATCCAGTGACCACTGGCTGAACATCAATATTGTAATTTCTTCCATTGCTTGAATCACAGTATGTCTACAACAGAATACCAGTAAGTCCACTCTAGTCCATAGCTCTTCCCCCAATCCTGAAGCATCTGGGATGATGATTCCACTCCACCTCCAAGCAAGAGGGGCTTATATCCCATGGATAAGATGGATGGGATTATCCTGCCTGCAGCTTCAGACTCTCCATTCCCTGGGATAGCTGTTGTCCATCATCATCTCCTCATGGGGTTTTTTACAATACATTTTTTTAAAAGGTACTTAGATTACATAAATGTTACACAAAAACTATAGGGATTCCCATATGCCCCACTCCCCACACCTCCCACAACCTCCCACATAAACATCCTTCATTAGTGTGGCACATTCATTGCAATTGATAAATGCATCCTGGGACTTTGCCATTAAGTATGGACCATAGTTCACATTATAGTCTACACTCTCTCCCATACAGTTCTTCATTTTATGTGATGATATAAAATGGCCTATATCTGTCATTGCTGTGTCATTCAGGATGATTCCCAAGACCTGAAAAAGCCTCTATCCCCTCTCCCTGCCCCCAGAGCCTCCAGTGGTCACTGGCTCCACATCAATATTGTAATTTCTTCCATTGCTAGAATCACAATATGTCTATAGTAGAATAGCAGCAAGTCCACTCTAGTCCATAGTTCTTTCACCAATCCTGAGGATTCTGGGATCATGATATCCACTCCATCTCTAATTGAGAGGGGTCTTATATCTCATGGGGAAGATGGATAGGACTATCTTGTTTGCAGTTGTAGACTCTCTCTGTTCCTTTGGATGGTCACTGTCCATCATCATCTCTTTGTTAGTTGTCCTGGGTGAGTACAATTAGCTGCAGAGTAGGTGTTGCAACTCTGCTGAGGTTCTGGGCCCAGCTGGCCTTTGCTTTTGAAATTATAACTGGGGTTTGAAAACAAATAGACCAAGAGGCATAGCAGAGATTAAGGATCTGCAGCACATAGACAACCAGACTGACATAATAATCAAGAGAGTTTCAAGTCTGTTACCCATTTGTTCTAGCCTAATGACCCTCTAAATGAAAATAAAAACAAAACTGAACATCTCCTGCACACTCATCCTATTCTGAAGTTATTTCCCTTGAGTAAGAAACTCTTGTGGAAAGCGATGTGTTGTTTGGAAGTAAACAGCAAGAAAGAGGCCTGCCTTCACCTAACTAGAGTAAGAGTTTTGTCATATTTTCTGTAGTTAGCAGAGGCATGTGAGTTTTAACCATGTCTTCATTTTAAGGATAGTGAAATGGAAATTTTCTGCTTATTAACTTCCTGCCATATATCCATATCAGAAAACATGCTAAGCATCAAGTTAGAAAGTATGCCTCTGAGTAACCACCTGATCTTGGAGATGAAGAATAGCAAAAGAGAAACTTATTAAAGGACTAGTGTTATATAAATTGATCAAAACTGTACCTGTATAGTGACCCTTATGCTAGTTACTTCTTCATCTATTACTGGAATCTTTTATAAGCAGAAGGAAATTCAGACACAGAGAGAAGGCCACAGGGAGCAAGGGGCTGGGCATCCATGGAACCTGGAAGAGAGGGAATAGACTAGAAGACATCACCACATGCCTTGCCATGTGACAGAAAAGCCCAATCATCAGCAGCTAGCTCCATAATGCCACAGTCTTCTGGGAGGAAGCATCACCTTGTTGGTGACTGGATTTGTAATTTCTTTTAACCTCAAAACCATAAGCTAATAAATTCACTCTTATTTTATGTGACCCATTTGATGGTATTTCCTTGAGCAGCTCAAGAAACTCAGACACTGTTCAAGAAGTGCTTTTAGGGAATGCAGTTTGTGTCATTGAATGTGTTGAGGCATATATCAATACAGATATATATGCCCAAAACTTGGGCATGCAGAGTGTTGGTTAATGAAAGTGGGATGTGATTGAGAATAGCCTGAGTGTTGGTCTTAGGTCTGCAGAATGGGGGTGGGCAGGAGGAAGGTGGGTAAGAGTTGATATCTCCTGAACCACCCATGTGAGAGGATGGGGGGTGAAAAAAGGGGCTGGAGATGGCACCACCTGCACTGAGGGCTCTGTGCATTCTGTATGTCTGCTCCCCAACCCTGGGAGAACATCCCACATTCTTGTTCTATTTGCTGCCTTTTCAGATGCTGCACTGATTCGGTCCCACACAGGCAATACCCTTCTCCAATCTTGGTATGAGCTGCAGAATATCCTCTCTCTAGAAGGGCCTTAGCTGCACAAACTTCTCCAAGGAGCTGGACTCTCTCTGAGCTATTGCTGCCTAAGCAGAGATAGACCTCTTTGGGCTTATGATCTCATGAACATTTCTCAAATGCTTTTTCCACTATAAGAAGTAATTAATTAAACTATTCAAACATGGCAGTGGCCTAAGGAAGCCCTCATAGTGGCTCAGAGGACCCACCCTGGGGAACTCTAGTGACCTCATTCTTTAATTGGGGTTAAAGCTCTGTAACCCAGTATCATCAACAGCCAACCAATGCCCTCCATTACTCCTGGGGGGCAACTCAGTGGTGGAGGAAGACTCAGCCCAGGTGCCCCCAAAAAACTCAAACAACATTCATGCTTTCCAGAAGGCATCATTGGAAGCCTGACAGTCAGGCCACTTAACCTGGAAACCAAACACAACATCACTCTCCACAGCATTGACCCAAGACTTCAGGGATCTAGGAAGAGTGATCTCCCCACAGCATGTGAGACCCAACTCCCCTTCCTGCTCCCATCCCCAGGTCCTCTCCTCCAGCTAGTTCATCTTTGATGTTATCCCCAAAGGCATTAGTGGAGGTCCTCCTTTTCCTCCACAGTGGACACAAGTCGTAGGAGGAAAACAAATGGAGACCTACAGGTAGGCCACACCTGGCTGAATGGCAAGTGCTGCCTCAGCTCCATGGTGGACATGGGATTGGAGAAGGAGGGCAAGACATGTACCATCTCTGGGGGGCTAAAAAAGAGATGGGATGTGAGGAGAGGCTCTGCCCCAAATGCCCAGGGGAACCTAGGAAACAACAGCCACCAGTGAGCACTTCCTACATATCAGTAAGTATCTAGGTGATTGATATCCATCAAGAGCAAAGCTCTGTGTCCTGAGAAGTGTTAGTGGGAGGATGATGATGATGAATAGGATGTTAAAGGGGCAAAGTGTTACACAGGCAGAGCAAGGGACAATCCAACATGTGTGGGGGGGGTGCACACAAGGCAATTTTAGATAGGGTGTCAGAGTAGGCTTCTATGGGAAAAGTGCCTGTGGGCAGAATGGGAAGGAAGTGGGGATCCTGAGGTTGGATTCTGCCTGGGATGTGACAGGAAATAAGAGGCTGCTAAGACCCACTTTGGGTGGGTGAGAGGTAGAGGAGGGAAGAAACAGGTGCAACCACTTGGCCAGGCCTTGTAGCTGCCACACAACCCCACCATTCCACTCCTAAGAATTTTCCCAAGAGATATGAGAACAAACATGCCACTAACACTAATGTGTCCCTGAAGGTCACAGCAGCTTTATCTGCAAAGACCGAAAGCTGGAGCCAAGCCAGTTGCCAATTGACAGGGGAGGGCATCAACAACCTATGGTCCAGCCACACTATGGAATCTACTCAGCAATAAAGAGGAATGGACTTTGAATACATGCCACAGAGATGGATCTCCAAATAATTATGCCAAGCTAAAGAAGGAAGACCAAAGGGAAAGGGTGGAGGGGAAGAAATGCTGTGTGATTCCATTCACATGAAATTCTAGAAAATGCAAGTGAATCTCTGATGACAGGAAGTGAATCAGTGGCCCCTGGTGATGGGAGTAGAGGTGTTCATTCCCTTAGTCTGGCTTCATAGGTGGACATATGTGTCAACACATCAAACAGTAACAATAGTAGCATGTAGACATCTGTATTTTATAGTATGGCAATTACACATCAATGAACCTGCTTTTTGGGTTTTGTTTTTTTTAGATTCATTTATTTTTATTTATTTATTCCCCCCCCCCCATTGTTTTGTTCTTGCTGTTTGCTCTCTGTGTCCATTCACTGTGTGCTCTCTGTGTCTGCTTGTCTTCTCTTCTTGTTTCTCTATAGGAGGCACTGGAACTGATCTTACCTCCAATGTGCGTGAGAGGCACTCAATCATTTGAGCCACCTCAGCTCCCTAGTTTGTTGTGTCTCTCATTGTCTCTCCTCTTTGTCTCTTTTTTGTTATGTCAGCTCTTCATGCAGGCCAGCACACCACACAGGCCAGCTTGCCTTCACCAGGAGGCCCTGAGAAATGACCCAAGACCTCTCATATGGTAGATGGGAGCCCAATTGCTTGAGCCACATCCACTTCCCTGAACCTGTTTTTAAACAGAAGGAAACAAGGTCATCAGATAAGAGTGAGGGTGGGCAGTAATCTTTGCAGCTTGAGGAGCAAAAGAAGGGATGAGATAACCATGTGGGGGTGTGGCACACAAGAGAAGCTCACAGTAAGGGTGAGTGCAGGCCATATGGTGCTGTTTGTCTCACAATGCAGTTGCTTTTATCAAGCAGAGATTTTCTTTTGGTGGGTCTCTTTCTCCCTCTCTCTCATGTCCCATCATTCTGCCCTTCCTGGGCACTGCTAAGGCAGCCAGGCCTTTGGCTCCACATTAGGGAGGCTCCTGCTCCTGAGGGACCTGGTCCTGTTGGTGCCTGATGTGACAGCAGAACAGGGTGTCCACTGTAGGATGGGAGATGGGGGAAATTCCTGCCATACCACCTTGACATTCTCACAGCTTTCAGTACCCCTCTCCTCTCTGTCTCTCCTCTCTCCTACCAAGACATCTGGGCCCTGGTTGCTTTGGTTATCTTCTCTCCATTTCTGACAACAACAGCAGGAAATTTTCACCTGGAATGTGCAAGACCCTCCAGACCCCTTTCAAACTACAATTTGGAATGTAAAATCAGGATGTTGCAGTTGCTTAGAAACCCTGATACCTCTCTATCTGGAGCAAAGAATATGCCAAAAAGAGGCTTCAGGAGCCCAGAGTGATTATGGGGTAGAGGATATCCTTGAGCTTGGGCCCACCAAGATACCTCAGAAACACAGGCCACAGGACAGATTTGTCATGTATGCCTGATTTCCAGAAATACACAAGGAAATGGCCAACCTGCATGGTCTGTGAATCAGGCACTCACTTCTCAGGTCCTCACTCCCCAGTTTTTGGCCTGCAGAGAGTCACTGGAGGCCCAAGGCTCTGCAGAGATTACTTCTGGGGAAGGATGAATTCCAAAGGCTACAGTAGGGTCTATGTCACCACATAGCCCCCCAAATGCACATCTGCTGGTTCACTGCTTGACCCTGGACCCTCCTCTAGATACATGCTCCAGGAGCCCCCCACCCCACCCAGAGTGGGTCAGCAAATCCTGCATGCAAAGAAATTGCAGAATCCATTGGCTGGAGGAAGAAGCACAAACCCCTGTAAGCAAAACCAGGACCTGAAAGCAGAGAGGCAGGTGGCAACATGGATGGGGGTGAGTGTCAAGCCATGTGAATCAGGCTCAGCTCCTGCCAGGGCATCACACCCCTGAGAAAGGCACATTCATGACAGCATCTCCACCACCTTTGTGCTCTGTTGGTTTTGTTTTTAGAAACCAAAACAAAGTTGGATTTTGCTGGCCTCAAATTTTGCTTTGTCACAGGAGTGATTAGGGAAAATTCCAGATCTCAGGTCAGCCCCTGGTCCTAGTGACTAAACCTCAGATCCTGCACCTCCACCCCTGCCCTATGAACCATTAGGAATGTGGATCTTGGGACATAATGAGCTTCCTTTGTGGCTAGTTCCTCATGTGGCTGGCCTCTGGCCTTTTACTCTTCTCATTTTACCTGTGACCTCAGGTATTACCTTTCACCTTTTACACTTGCACTTTAGGTTTTATCTAGTTCTCCTTTAGGTGTAAGGTGTCACTACCTCACCTTGCCTTCTCAACTTTCTCTCTACTTAAAAGGTTTTGGAGAGTATCTTTCATTCCCAAAGACAAACTGCAATGAATTTGAACACTTCTGGGTAGACAGATGCTTAGGAGAGAAGCCAGTTGAGATTCTAGTTCATTTCTGCCCTGATTATACAAAGTTGTAAGTAAAAGAAGTCCCCTGATCTCAGACACAAAATGACAGCCATGTGGCCAGGCCTGCAATGTCTCTCTCTTCCCTGTCCAGTGTTCATGTCCACAGAGTGACAACCTAACCCTGGTGGCCATCTGTGCAGAAATCTCCAATCAAACAAAACTTCATGACCATTCATTGTATGCCCCTAATTTTGCATTCCTCTGTTTTCTCTTCCTTGGAAATAAAGATACTCTCAGGTAAAAGAAATGTAGTTTAAGTACTAATTTGACCATCTCTGGATCAAACATGGTAGAACATGTTATATCTTCTCCCTCCAACTGAAAGACAGCCATGAGTCCAGGGCAGTGAAGGGGTGTAATGCCAGGGGTAAGGTGACCAGCAGGTGCAAAAAATACATGGAAGGTCCATGGCCAATGGGTGTCTGTAGTACAGCTGGGGAATAGGGCAGTGGGCAAGGTGGGGCAAGAGCATGGTAACTGGCTGTGGCAGTTTGGAGCTACATATCCCAGAAAAACATGCTTTTAAAGTTAATCCATCCAGTGAACCTGTTGATGAGGTTACATCAGTTAAGGCATGGCCCAGATGAATCTGGATGGACCATAATCCTATTATTGTTTTAATTTTTTTTTATTTTTAAAGAAGCTTTAGATTACATATGTTATATAAAAAATGTAGGGGATTTCCATAAACTCCAATCCCTCTCCCTCCCACACTTTCCCTCATTAACAACATTTTTCATTAGTGTGGTACATTTGTTACAATTGATGAACATATTGAAGCATTGCTACAAGCCATGGACTATAGTTTACATTATAGTTTACACTTTGCCCCACACAATTTTATAGGATTTGACAAAATGTATAATGGTTGTGAATACTCTCACTGTCCTGATTTTGTGATAAGCAGGGTAGGCTAAACATTTGCTATATTAGAAATCATGCATGTGTCCCCAGACCTAGTTTTTCTCCCTACATCTGGTTTTTGGAATGCTGGTCATAAACTAAGCCTGATTTATTATATGACCATCCTGTATTGGAAAAGTCTGTAACTTTGGGTATCTTTGGTCAAACTTAAGAGATATAGCAGGGAGATGGATGTGGCTCAGGTGGTTGGGTGTCCACCTCCCATATGGAGGGACCTGGGTTCAACCCCTGGGACTTCCCAGTAAAAACTTAAAAAAATATATAGAAGGTGCATGGATCACCAGGCCCCATGTGTGGGTGCAATGCCAGGCCCCACACACAGGTGAGCCATCAGGCCCCATCCTTGGATGAGCCATCAGGCCCCATGTGTGGGTGTGCCACCAGGCCCCACGAGTGGGTGAGCCACCAGGCCCCATCTGTGGGTGAGCCACCAGGCCCCATGTGCAGGTACACCACCAGGCCCCATCCATAGGTGAGCTGCCAGGCCCCACAAGTGGGTGCACCACCAGGCCCCACAAGCAGGTGAACCACCAGGCTCTGTAAGCCATGGAGCAAGATGATGATGTAACAGGAGAGTGACACAAAGGAGAGTCAAGAAGAGATGCACTGAAAAACCAGGAACTAAGGTGGCACAGGAAGTAGGATGCTTTTCTTCTACATCAGAGATTCTGAGGACCAAATCCCAGTGAAGACAGGAAGAGAAGGATAAGAAGAGAGGGCAGAATATGGACACAGAGAGTTGCCCAGTGAATGGACACAGAAACAGCAAAAATGGCGGGGGGTGGGTAAAAGTGGATAAAAGTAAATAAGTAAATAAATAAATCCTTAAAAAAATGCATAGGGGTAAGATACGAACCATAGTGTTTCACAACCATGCACAGTGTTTGTGTGTGGGGATGATGTGTGGGAGCCCTGTATGATGTTATGCATGTTTGTTTTGTAAGATCATGATGTTTACTGAGCACTTATATTTTATGTATGTTCATGTGTGAATGATATACTTCAATAAATTGTTTTTAAAAAAATGTATAATGGGCCTGTATCTGTCATTGAGATGTCATGCAGGGCAATTCCAATGTCCCAAAAATGCCTCCATATTACACCTATTCTCCCCTCTCCTCCCCTCAGAACCTCTGGTGGCCACTGTCTTTATATCAATGATACAAATTCTTCTATTGCTAGAATAATGTCTATAACAGAATAATAAGCCCACTTTAGTTCATTGTTCATTTCCCAATCTTGAGGATTTGGGGTTGGTGATGCCCACTCTGTTTCTGATTGAGAGGGGGCTTAGAACCCATGTGGCAGATGGATGGAACTGTCCTGCTTGTAGTTGTAGATACCCTCTGTTTTTTGGGATGAGCATTGTCCATCATCATCCTTTTGTTAGTTGACCTGGGTGAGTCCAATGAACTGGAGAGTAGGTGTTGCAACCCTGCTAAGATTCAGGGCTCAACTGGCATATGAAGGCTTTATAAGGAAGGTCTCAGAGAGAAAGAGAGAGAATGCCAGAAGGAAAAGCCAAAAGCAAAAGTCAATAAAAGCTGGAATAGATAAAAGAAGCCAGGAGAGGCCACCATGATCATTGCCATATGAAAGAAAAGCCAAGGAACAAGGATAGTTGGCAGGCAGCCACACACAGCCCAATCTTCTGGAGAAAGCATTACCTTGATGATACCTTGATTTTGGACTTCTCCCTGAGTCAAAACCATAAGCCAATAAATTCTCATTGTTTAAGCTCATTGTATTTGCTTTCGCAGCCAGGATAACTAAAATACTGGCCAAGCATTTGTATGCATCCCATTGTTTGAGGAGTCAGCAGGAACCCCCAAGCAGGGAATTCTACAAACCTGGAAAAACAAGGAAGCTAGCAGACAAGCTCCCCTCACCCCAGCTTGAAGTCCACATTGACTTCACAGGCACTGAATCAGCCCCAGTGATCAATACAGACAGGCCAATGTGAATCTCCAATGGTGAAAGATAACAGTCAAAAGACCAGAATTAGGGAGAGGACATCACCACTGCTTCAATTCAATATTCTTTATTGCTCAGTCTGACTGGTCTGAACAAAAAACCCAGAATTATGAAATAGGACACCCTCAAACCATGGCACTTGGTTCACCTCCCCAACTTCATTCACCAACACCCACCCTCTGGCCATATCATGGCCCTTTCTCCTGCCTGACTCCTGGCTCTGGCTGCATTTTAACTTCTAAACACAGGGTGGCTACCAAAGCCCCACCTGGCCAATGCTCTGAGCCCAATCTGATGCCACCATCAGCTGCAGCACTATCAACTCCCTGATGACAAATTGACCCAACACCTGATGGTGAAATCTAGCCACTAGGAAAACCCCTAAGCCTGCCAAAGGGGCACTGCCCCTGCTTAAGCAGAATGACAGAGTTACTGTGAAGTGTGTTGGAAGCCAGCACCAGCCCCCAAACCTTGAGGAGACTGGACCCTGGGGCCACTCACCTGACTGCATAGGCCTGTCCCCAAATGGCTGTCAGTGTGGGGGCCTCTTGCTCTGGACTCAGGAGGAGGGATCTTTGGTGCCGCTGATAGTTGGTAACACATGCAGTTCTGCTTGACTGTCAAGTTTGTCTCCAATGCCAGGTGCTCTTGTCCGGGACAAATGGATGCCCAGTCAGTCTGAGTCCACCCTAGTCTCTTAAAGACAGCTGAGGAAGCACCCAGAAGAGCTGGAGGGTCACCCACTGACACATTCACACATTTGATAAGGAGTGTCCCTCTGGACAAGGTGCAGTTGGGGCCAGTAGTGAATGAGAGATACAGCCCCTGCTACATGGAGCTGACACCTGCAGGGAGTCACTGGGAGCAACCTCTGCTTCCCAGGTGCCCACTCCACTCTGAGGCCTCTGGGGACCAGGACCATCCCTGCAGTCTCCCACACTCCATGTGGGTGGAAGGTCACAGAGGTGTGGGCCTCTGTCTGTGAGCCATAGGTTCACCAATGACCTGCTGTATGT
Source organism: Cabassous unicinctus (assembly GCA_029593785.1). Classification (NCBI taxonomy): domain Eukaryota; kingdom Metazoa; phylum Chordata; class Mammalia; order Cingulata; family Chlamyphoridae; genus Cabassous; species Cabassous unicinctus. Next base: position 51,530 of record JAQZBX010005496.1, read on the forward strand.
GCTGGGGGCCCTGCCAGACATGCTGAGAGAGATTCCAGCTTCACAGACCCAAAGAGAGGTCCTGATCATGGTCAGGCTTCAGGAGGCTGTTTTTTGGACAGAGGTGCAGGTGCCATTTTAAAAGCACCAAGGTCATGGAGCCAGCAGAGACACTCCCCTGTGGCCAGCATGAACCTGAGTGGGGTGTGCATCTGCCCATGGATCTACTCAGGTGTGGCCAAGCCCCTAGGGGCTCTGCAACTGACCTGGTGCTTTCTCTTTCTGCAGGAGGACCACAGCTCAGAGAAGATGAGGTGGAGCAAGCAGTGCTGAACCTTGGATCTCCCAGCAGAGGGGCCTCTTCTTTCTCCTCCAGTGCTGGCTGCCTGCCTTCCTGCCATGGCCTAGCACTCACTCCAGGAACAGTGGCCACCACTGGCCCCTGACAAGCAGGACTCCTGCCTGCTGAGCTTGTACCTCTGAGGATTCTCTCCCTAGGTGATCCCTTGCTTGATATCCCTTCCCCATGTTGTAAGTGCTCAGGACCTGCACACTAGAGATGCTTAAGGCACATAGGTTGAAGCCATGTTACTGGTAATGTTTTCATGTTGTGTGGCAAAACAAAGCCGAGTGTGTGCATACTGTCCAGTCAGGAGAGGGCAGCCTGTCAGAAAATGAGCCCCTGTCCTGGGACCACTAGCACATGGTAGATGGGGAACACTCAGGAGATGTGCAGCAGCTCCTGAAGGGAAACCCCTGGGGAAAGCAACCTGGGGGAAGAAAGAGGGAGAGTATTCTGGGGAAGAAAGTCCATCCTGGCAGGGGAGCAGTCTGGGTGGGGAGTTTCCAGGAGTAGAAGCACTCTTGGGGAGGAACATCCAGTGAGAGAAGCAGCTGGGGGGAATATCCTGGGGTTCAGACTCTGGGTAGGGAAGTCCACAGGGAAAGGACAGCCTAATGGGGAAAGCAAACTGGAGGGGGTGGGCATCCTGGGGAAGAAGCAGATTAGGGGGGAGAATACTGGGGAGAAGCACTCTGGGGAGGATTGTCCTGGGGGAAATATCCAGGGGGGAGTAGATTGGGGAGGAACATGCTAAGGGGAGCATCCTGGGGTAGAAGGAGCATCCTGGTGGAAGATAGTCTGGGAGAGCACCTTATGGTGGAGCATATTGAGGGTAGCACCCAAGGGGAAACTTTCTGGGGGATGGAAACAGCTTGTTGGGGGAGCATCCTGGAGTGAGCAGTCTGGGTGGGGAGCTTTCTAGTGGGGAGAACTTTTGAGGGGATCAGTTTGGGTGGGGGCCATTTTAGAGGAGAGCAGCTTGTGGGAGGAACATTCTGCAGAGCAGCAGTCTGAGTAGGGAGCTCCCCAGGGAGGGGACAGCCTAGTGGAGGACACAACCTGGGGCACTGAGTATCCTGGGGGAGAATCAGCTTGGAGGGAGCATCTTGGGGGAGAAACAGCTTAGGGGAGAATATCCTGGGGAAGAAGCTCTCTGGGGGAGGAGAGTCCTGGGGAAAGCTTCCAGGGGGATTGGTTAGGAAGGAATGATAAGGGGAGCTTCTTTGGGGAAAGAATTCTGGGGAGGAGGAGTATCCCATAACTGCATTTTGGGGGAGAATTCTGGGAACAGGAGCATACTAAAGGGAGCATCCTGGTGTAGAAGGAGCATCCTAGAGGGGTACAGTCAGAGTGGGGAGCATTTTAGGGGTACAGTCTGGGGGAGTTTGGAGGGGAGCAGCTTATGGGGCAAGCATCCTGCAGAGCAGCAGCTGGAAGAGGGAGGAGCCCAGGGAGGGAACATCCTGGGGGAAGGAGCCCCATCCTCCACTCTCACCCTTTGGTCCTTGTTTGGGCTGGTGCCCACACCAAAGGTGAAAACCTGCAGCTTCTGGCAAATGTCTCTGGGAAACTTCCATCTCTTCAGACCCTCTGGGCAGAGGGAGAAGGGAGGTGGGTGCCTGGACAAGGACAGTGAGGAGGAAGGTTATGAGAAGAGGGACCCCATATCTGGTCCTTTCTCAAGGGTCACCCTCCAGGAAGCAACCCTCATGCTACCCCCCTCTCCACCACCTCTCTGTCCTCAGTCTGGGGAGAAAGAGCTGCCAGCTCCCTCCCAGGAGACCCAGAGCTGCACAGGCAGAGGTTCTGGCCCCCTGCAGACCCCAGGTGAGGGGATGGGTCCGACCCCCATAGGGCCCATTCCTGAGCCCATCTCCTTCACAGGGTCCCCAGGACACTACCTGCCTCTCTTGCACAAGCTTGGCATACAGCTCTGTTTCAGTGGAAGAGTTTTATGTGCATGGCCAAAGGATCAACAGTCACTATTCCCCTGGGAGTCCCTGAAGGTAGGGCCACCTCTCCCAGTGACCCAAAGTGTGGGAGTTCTGAGGGTGGGATCACCTTTTCTAGTGTAAAAATCTATAGAGGTGGGGAGTCTGGGACAAAGGCCTCCCAGCTTCAAATATCTAGGAGAGAGGGTTCTGTATCCTGGGAAAAGAGGAGACAACAAAACTCCTGTAAACAGTGGAACACTGAATCAACTGGCAGACAAATCCCAACACAAGAAAGAGGCCCAGAAAGACAGGGAAAGCCCTGCACACTGCATTTGCCTTGGTCAGACCTTCCTGATAGGAGCACTGAAGCTCAAGAAAATGTCTGTATTATGCTTGCTACAAAACCAAGAAAAAGACATCCCAGGATGGGAATCCCAGGGTTTATATTTTAAATATTAACACATGCAACAAAAGAGTACAAGACAAACAAAGAAATAGGAAATGATGGTCCATCCAAAGAAAGAAGATAAAAATACAAAAAACACCAATGAGAATGTGGACCTACTGAACAAAGTCTTTTTTAAAAAGTGGTATGCAAGAACAATGAAAATAATGGCCAAAAAATCAACCCACTCCATTGCATCCATCACAAGTCACTCTGCAGCCCCAAAATCAGTGTACCAAGTTGCTCTATGGTGCATCATGGGAACACAAGCTCAGGCACAATAAAAAGTTTAATAAATGAACACTTTATTACTTAGCACAAAGGTCCAAAAGAGAAGGGGAAAAATTCCATCATAGCCAGTCTCCCAGGGAGGTCAATTGCTTGAGCCATGGTTGTAGATGGCTGCTCTGCATGCTCCACTTATCAAAAAAGAGAGACTTCATGCAGTTTGAGTATTTATACACCCCAGTGGGAAGGGGACAATCAATCTTATCACCTCTGCTCTTACTTCACAATCTGAATAAATGTACACTTAAGAACATTGAAAAAATGGCCTTATGATAAATCATACTACCTTGCCTTATTACCAGTAGGCCTAATTAAAAGCAAGAAAAAATAGCCATTGTTTTACTCAAGGATTAAAAAGAGTATTATTATCACTAATAAAGGATGGGGTGTTTACATAGATCTCCATTCGTGTGAGGAGATGAAGTGAACTTCAGGATTAGACCTGAAGAATAAGAATGAATATTCCTCAAAGAAGTCACAGGAAGGGCAAACATCTAGAAGGGTAAAAGCAGTTTCCCAGTTCAAGGAACAGAAGAGAGGGAGGAAAGTGATTGGGGATACAATTGGATAGTTAGGCAGAAGGCAGATCATGTGGGAGTTTGATAGATTGGATTTTATTATCAGAATCTCTGTATAGAGAAGGGAGCAGGGGATTAATATGACGAGGTGGGAGCAGGGTAAAAGCAGAGGATAATCAAGGCATGTTTCTTGGCAAGTGAACCCCTTATGTGTCTAATCTACTATGGTAGGGATATACACAAATGGGTAAAAAAGATGTTTCTACCCAACTTACTGAATCTATCATAAATATTGTGTCTTCGGGAAATTTACCAGCTGATGGACAAGAGACTAGAAAAAAATTATTGCTATTCCTTTGTTCATCAAAAACACTCATTGTACATCAACTGTATATACTAAAACTAGTATAGTTTGAGCATTCAAGGAGAGAACATACTGTATGTGGGCCAAATTAGTAAGCTTATGATGAAAGCAGTCAGGCTAAATGCTATGAACTTGTCAGCATAAAGTGGGAGGAACTGAGGGGAGATAAAAAGACAGTAAATTTCCCCCTCCTTTACAGGGCTATCTCTGAGAGAAGTGTCAGAGTTTTACTTCAGGTATTTTGAGGACTAGCTGTTAAGTGTGCATATATTTACAGTTATATTTTCTTGATGTATGGGTTCCTTTGTTATTGTGAAATGTCCCTCTTTGTCTCTAGTAATTTTTCTTGATGTAACATCTATTTTTGCCTGATATTAATATAACTACTTCAGTTCTCTAATGGTTACTCTTTGAATGGTATATCTTTCTCCATCATTCCATTTTTGCCCTATGTGTGTCTTTGAATCTTGCAATTTCTTCCAGACTGACAATCTCTAACTTTGGGCTGTTTAGGGAATTCACATTTAATGGAGTTATTGGCATATTTGGATTTATATATCCCACATTGTTAGCTATTTTCTATGTCTCCTCTCTTGTTCATTCTTCTGTTCCTCTTGACTGTCTTCATTTGTATGTCATTTTTTAGTGCACCGTTTAAATTGATTTGTTTATTTTTACTTTTCTTTTAGTTATTCTTTAGGGCATCTAGTTGAAAGTTTGTTCTACAAATCTACAGTGATCAAAACCGCATGGTATTGGCACAAGGATAGACCTACCGACAAATGGAACCGAATTGAGAGTTCTGATATAGATCCTCACATATACCGTCA
>JAQZBX010005497.1:0-45711 GCA_029593785.1 Cabassous unicinctus
ATGGAAATGCATATCTTTTAAGCTACCTTAAACTTCAGACTTTCTTCTAATCTTGATTGGCATTTCCACAATTTAGTGTTTCTTGACTAAATCCCTATAACATATGATTCTCATCGGTATGTCTCTAAATTGTGCACCAAGAACATTATTACGCAACAATCTAGGTGAGAGTTCAAGGTGCAAAAAAGAATACAAGGGAAGCGGATATGGCTCAATCAACTGGGCTCCCGCCTACCACATGGGAGGTCCCTGGTTCAGTTCCTGGTGCCTCCTAAAGAAGAAAGTGAGCTGGCACGACGGCCAGGCATGGCAAGCTGACACAACAAGAGACACAAGAGGAAAAGCATAATGAGAGATACAACAAAGCAGGGAGCAGAGGTTCCTGGTGCCTCCTAGAGAGGACAAGCAAGACAGCAAGCTGGCGTGATGGGCAGGCACAGCAAGATGACACAACAAAAGACACAAGAAGAAAAACACAATGAGAGACATGGCAAAGTGGGGAACAGAGGTGACTCAAGCAATCAGGCGCCTCCCTCCCATATCGATCGGAGGTCCCGGGTTTGGTTCCTCGTGCCTCCTAAAGAAACAGGGAAGGTGAACAGACACAGCAAGTGCAGGTAATGAGGGGGTGGGGAGAAATAAATAAATAAAATAAATCTTCATAAAAAAAAAGAAAAAGAAAAAAAAAAGGTATACAGGTTCAAAAGAAAAAGCCTGGTTCTTACCATTCAGGTAATACAACCATTTTAGCTCCTTTTACAAGATAATTTTCCTCCATATTCTTCCAAACATCTGCTGAATCAAACAATTAACATATCTACTGAATGTCTACTGTCAAAGAAACACACAAAAGCAAGGACCCTGTCTAGTTCTTCATAATCTAGGAACTTAAGTCAATAAACCAAAGTTTATTATAGCCACCTTATATAGTATCAAGTTAAACTGTATTGTTTAGAATCTCGGTCTCCAAAATGGTGTCCATACACCCCAAGACAGCATAGAAGACAATCCTTTGGAGAGTGGAGAGAAAAAATTAGAACTTGTTTATAGTTATTTTTTACTTCATCCTTTCAAAATTTATATTTTGGGATGCTTTATCATATGTATAATAAATTAATACAGTGGGACATATATAAAATTTATAAATGAAGACATATTGGGAATGCATGCTCATATAGATTTTCATAAGGATACATGGTCAAAAAGGTTTAAAGAATTAAAAACACAGGTCAGTATATGAGATGTTTATTTCTAAAATAAACATTTTATCGTGTTTCTAAAGTACATGAAATACTGATTGGGTGGAACAGACAGAGAAAAACAATTGTAAAAGGGAGAAATCATTGTAGGGCTAGGCTGCAAATTTTTAGAGATAAAGTAGTTATATGTGTGTGTGTGTGTGATTTTTTTCTACAATGCTTCTGCTAAAAGTTATTGAAAATGAATTATATGTACAATACTTAAGAGGAAGGTCTCTGAAGTCAGACCACCAGGTTTGAATCCTGACAACACCACTTACTTTGGGGAGGACTCAGTGACATATGTGTTAAGGGCCTTGCTCAGCATTTGACAAAAAGCAGTCAAAAATGTTTGCAATAATTATTAGAAAATAAAAAGAATACCATTAGGTAACACATTATAGTGAGTAGCAGCTGGTTTATAAATGGGATTGTGACTGAAAAGGGTAGTCTAGGGATGTAAAGGTCAATTGAAAGAAAGCTAGAGAATAATCTAGAGAATGAATACCACAGTGAACCCAGAATTCCCACAGTGAGAATTGTGGTTAATAGTACAAATGCAAGAATGTCCTTCTGTGAACTAGAATGAATGTACGTCACTAATGTAGGGCGGTGGGAATGTGGAGAAGCATGGAAAAAATACAATTAATGTAACCTATGGACTATAGTTAACAGCAATACTGTAATATTCCTGCATCAATGCCAAAGAAGTACTGTGTTAATAAGAGGAGGGTGTGGAAAAAATATGTCAAATGTACCCTGTGGACCATAGTTAGTGATAACAGTCTGATGATAATATCTCATAATCTGTAACAAATATTCCACAACTGTGTGCTGTGTTGGTAAAGGGGTGTTATAAGGGAATTCTACACAGGTGCATGATTGTTTTGTAAGTTCAAAACTTCTGTAATAAAAATATATTTTTTAAAAAAATGAATACCATTTAACAAACATTAACTTTTTATAATAACGAATGAAACAGCTGAGTCATGTTTTAGTTCAACATGACTTTTTGAAAAGATGCTTTTTTGGTCTAACTGAAATGTATTTAAGCAAATTGACACTTTTTTCCCTCTTTCTTACCCTTCAATATCACTCCCATATCACTCCCATGAATGAGTTTGTCTTGGAACAGTTAATGTAAATTAAACAATGTCAGTCCCTAGCCAAATGGATACCGGAATAAATGCATACAGTATATCTTCTTGGCTTCACTTTTAAATGGAACATGTGTTTATATTTTGACCTTTTGCTTTAAAAAAAAAAAAAAAAGAAAAGAAACATTTTTGAAACAGCAGCAACTAGAATTTTTTTTCCTTTCCAAACATATTAAGTTACACATGGCAGAGCCTATTGCTGAAACATTTATAAATGCTACACCAACTGTGTTTATATTTCTGATTTTTTTAGATTGTTTTGTTTTCATGTAAGCCGTGACCTGAAAATTTTAGCTCAAATTCTTTCCACAAAATAATTACATAATGGAACAGTCTGAGTCATTTTGAATTTCTGAAATATAAAACTCATTTCCATAAAATAAAGATAATGAACAGCTTGATAGTGAGGTTTTTAGGTTTTAGAGTGGGGTTTTGAGACTGTCCCACCTACAACTAAATGGTATGGATAAGACTAGAAGGATAACAAGAACAGGACAAAGAACACAATAAAAATCATTCATCCAACTCAGAAAAATCACTGTACTCTTTTTTCTTTTCCAATTGTCTCCTAAGCAATTGACACAAAAATAAAATCAATATTAAGTTTCACTGCACTGAAAAAGAATAAAAAATCGGAAATTCTGAAGACAAAGTCAAATACAAAGATACCTTTCTGTAGTCCAGCCTTTTAAACTTCTTGTATCACCTTGACGCAAGACAGAAAGAATTCATAATATGTAAGTAAGTATAAATTACATACAAAATGTTAGTGATGTTTTATGAACAAGACTAAATGTATAAGACCAAGAACTACTAGAGACCTTTCTGGCTCTCAGGTGCCCATCTGTTAAATGAAACAGATTACATATGCTATCTATGAGAACATCTCTGACAATAGGATTGTTTCTTAAGAGGCCCAGAAAAAGTACATTTAAGAGAGTAATCTTTTTTTTTCCTTAAAAAAAAGAAAAGAAAAAAGCATGGGGTTGGCTTTCAATAAATATCTATACAGTGAGTGAATGTGCAAGAGAGTCTACCTTCCAACATTCACACATTCCTTCTTCTAATAGGCCACCCCAGCTCTCAGCCCCCTTCTGGTTTTATGTGACTCCAGACACCACTAACGTAGACCCTATGCTCAGTCACTCCAATCTCCCTCATTGAATCCCTCACCCTAAAATATTCCATCAAACCCCAACCTCCACCATAGGCAAAGTAGTACTTCTACTACATGCCATAAATGACGTTCTAAATGGGTCGTAAACAAACTCCTAATTGACGAATTCAAAAGTATTCTGTTAGTATTTACACAGTTGAAAAAGAAACACAGCTATGAACAAAATCTTGACAACTGGAAATTTACTGGTATCCATGGAATGAGATTTGCAACAATAAATAACCATTAAATATTTACTCCTGTTCAACCCAGACAGTTACATCACTTTATGTACAACCTCAAGGGGAAAGATTATAATTGTCTTACTAGCTAAACAGTTTGATTCTTAAAACAGGTAGAAAAATGATCCAATGCTTCAAATTTTGTTTTGGCTGTTTTCATTCTATGTCCTCTCTTCAGACAAAGTGTAAGTTATTCAAAGAACCCTTCAGACTCACCAATTGATTTTGCTCCTCTCTCTTGGTTTCACTGTCTTTCTCTCTTTTACCTCCCTCTGTCCCTTTTCCCAAAACTTAAAGCAACAAATGGTTACAGGAGAAAAGACACTATTTCAAGTCCTTTAATCCCAATTTCAATCTCTAAAGCAATCCACTTAATACTACTATTAAAATAATAAATGTTCTCAAATTACTCCATTTTGAAAATTACAATTACCATCTATAACTCAAAATATTTTAAAAAATCTCCTCTAATATTATTGTCTTAGGCTCACAGATAAAATAATGGCTTCAATATTTTAGCCATTGTCATGAATGATGTAATCCATTTCAGAAGGATTTAAAACTACTAGTAAATCTCTAATAGCTAAAGACCATAAAGTATCATTTATTACAAAATACTGGAGCTCTTAGGTGCAAATTCTGAGTTGCAAGGATGTGGATTTCATTACTGTGTAATATATCTTCACATTAAACAATAAGTGGAACTGCCACATAAGCTCATTTCCTACTTCATCTCCCTAAAGAGTACAAACACCAGATTCATTTCCACAAATGCCAGTGAAATTGCTAACCACAAGAAAAATTTATACTTTTTTAAGATTTCATATTAATGAGATAATTTATTTAGCCTGTAATCAGTGTTTGCTATGTACACTGTTCTAAGGACCTTAACAAATATTAACCCATTTATCCTCATAGCAACCTTATGATATAGATCCTATTAATATTGTAACAGGTCCACATGCATAGCACAGTGCTTCACACATAAAACAAATAAATGTTGTCTGAACTTGAAGTTAATCCAAAAAACTGACTTTAATAAAACACTTTTTCAAATCAATTCAATGTATTTAAGAAACTGATGATACACTGAAAGGATATTTTCTTTTAAGTCATTTGTACTAGGTCATCTGAACAATTAAGCGGTAACACCACTTCTGCCACTTCATTTTAGGCAGACCACATACAGACAATTTCTCACTTTCATTTTATTCTTTGAGTTACAACAAAGCTTAGTTCTTCTAACAGATGAATATTTGTTCATAATTCTCTAAGAAAACTTCAGACACATGAAAATTCTCATCAACTCTCCTTTAATCATTTCTCATGATAAATAACCTGGTTCTCTTAAACCCCCAAGAGCTCTAACTTTCCAATATTTTGCATGATATTTAGGCTCTGTTCTAAATTATGCATTTTCCTTTACATTTTAAAAATCAAAGGTGGATAAGATTGTCCATCAAAAATCTGACATGGGACAGAATTTAAAAGGATTAAATCATAGTCATTACATGGTAAGTTTCAATTCACAGACTTTTGGTATACTTGCTTTATATGATCTGCAATTTTTTTATTTTTTTATTTTTTTTAGTTCTGTATGAGCTTTGAACTCTAGTTCTTTTTCTTCCACATTTTACATTAAGGAAGTTTATTTTTCTCCCTGATAGACTGCATGTACCCATATGTAATTTATTTCAATTTATCAGGGAAATTTGGAATATCATTTAGTTCATTTTATAACTTCAGCAATTTCACTGATGAAATTACTGAGCAACACAAGATCTCACAGTGAAGTCTAAAACCATTAGTTACCATAGACTCTACTCCAAATTGGCAATGATTCAACTCTCTGGACTATTGTACACGCTTGTAATAAATTCTAGGCCTAGGGACAATACCCTTTCAGAAGTGACACATCAAGCTTTACTCACTTTACACAGGATGGGAAAGAGGGAGGCAGAGCAGATGCCAAGAGGTCTCTATTATAGCTTCTTTCAGGTCTTCAAGAGTCCCCTTGGAGAGAGTCACCATAAAAGCTATTACTTTAACACCTAAAGGTTGCCTTTTCAACCAGAATTAGTTGATAGCAAACTGAAAGTAAATCTTAGAAGCTATATAACTAGATGAGAATAGGAGAGGGATGAGAAAGTTATCAGCAGAGGAAAGGATTCCTTGGAGAAGTAGGAAAGGAATAAAGACTACCTTTACCCATGCAACTATTTTGCCTAGTCTCATATATGGCCAGGCCACTTGACTCTCAGAAATCACTGAATCCTGGATGAGAACCCATTTTTCCAGCTAATTGTAGGTGCCCAGTTGACTTATTTGACTAAACCACCACATTATGAGATCAAGGTCATATACTTAATCCCTATCTGAGTGAACGGGCACCAGTTTCATGCACAAAAACTTGCCTTTTAAACCCAACCTCTCATAAATACCATCACTTGACCTAAAGGGATTCATAAGAGGGGTATGGACCGATAGATGATGTATGCGTCAGCATTCCTAGAAAATTTACCAGGAAAACACGACCTGGGCTTCAGCTAATTGTGCACACTTCATTTAGGAAGATCTCCCTGCTGTGTGTCTTAGGCTTCATGGTCAGACAGATGTGGGTAAGAAACCAGGCTCTGCTTCTTACTAGTCTGTGACCCTGAACAAGCTAAATTTCAGAGCCTTAAAGGTAAAACACATTAAGGGTCTCAAATACTGAGTTTGGCATATATAGGACACTCTGGCAGTATTGACCTCAGTCCTTTCTGGAGATGCTACAAGATGATCAGGGGCCCAGGGATAGGAGCCAGGCCCACCTGTGTCCCAATTCTGGTTTGTCATATACTAGCTGTAAAACATTAGGCATATTACAGCCTCATTCTTCTCATAAACCTGGGATAATGAATTAAAGTATTTAGACAGTACTGACACACAGAGAATGTTAATAAATGGCAGCTATTACTTTTTTTGTTAATAAAATAAGAAGATATTAGAATCATCACTGTATGTTGACCTTCCAGACAATGTGTCTCGAAGTATGGTTAAGGAACTATCTATGTCAAAATGATCTGGAATGTCTGTTAAGATATAGATCCATGTTCACTGCTACCATTCTCTCCAAGAATTTCTGAATCAAACTTCCTTGAGAGGCATACTAAAATTTAAGAATTATTGATATAGCACATCTTGTGCTGTGACACAGTAAATTAAGACTTGCTTCCACTTCCTGTTCTTCACTATGCTAGGAGAATTATACAGTAACTGGTGTTTTTAGTGTTTTGGCACTTTTCTGGGCATAGATATTAAACTGACAGGCTTGTAATTTCTAAGTGCATTCCTATCCCCGCCGCCCCCCTGCCCCCCCCCGTGGCACTATTTTTACTTTTTCCCCCTTTTATCAGGGTTCCCCACACTATGGCTTTGGTCCAAAGAAGAATATGTGATGGAGACCATAGACCCACAAAGCCTAAAATACTACTACCTGGCTATTTACAAAAAAGTTTGCCAATCTCTTTGTACTCTATAATTATTTTTTAAACTATGGATCTCAACACAATTGACTTGTTTTCAAATAAGACAGAACTAATTAGAATAGAAAATATTAGAAAGCACTACACCTAGTAGAGGGACATACTGTTGACAAAGTTTCAGTTATGCATTATACGCACGCTGTACGCACACTGTATAGGTGCATTAGATCATGATCAAAAACGTTTTAAAGCTGCAGTCAAAAACGTTTTAAAGTTCCCGGAATAAAGCTGCAGTCAAAAACGTTTTAGAGTTCCTAGGGATAGGGACTGGGGAATAAATAATGCAGTGGGTCAAAAATGTTTATTAAAACTCACATTGTGCAATTTTTCCAGTAAAGGTACCTTGGAGAATATAAAAATATATATACTGATCCTTGCTGCTTAAAAGTCAACAGCTTATTTCTTCATCTGCACACAGAAATAAAATTTGTTCTGTGTACAATATACATTATTGCAAGAAAATGGAATCATCAATGCAAAACACTTCAAAAACAAAAACAAAATATTATTAGTCATATTAATAACATATAATATTAAACATATAGATGTTCCTTACTGAGTCACTTAGTTCCTAGAGTCCTCCAGTCTGGGAAACTAGTCCTTTTTTCCCCTTGTACATGTATATGTGTGTGTATAAGTGCATATGCATGTGTAAGTGTGTCAGGAGCATTAGAGAAGTATCAGATGCCTCTCCCCTTTCTGTGTTATCCGTTATAGGCTTCTTTCCATCTGTTTAAAATACATATTCTGTTATCTTTCTCTTGTTTCTAGTAAGAAAAGCAGTTGATAACTTCTTGTGCAAAAAGAACAATTAAGACTATGTTTACCCTCCCTTGGGCAAAATTAAAACCTAGAAGTAATCATAATTCTGACTTTTTTCCTCATAGAGCACTAATTTCCAGGGTTTGTGTGAATGCTTTAGATGAGCAAAAAAATACAATAATTTTATAACACATTTCAACATGTGATTCTGCAAACAAAAGAAACACCTTCCTAGGAGCATACACAGGGAGATGAAATGACACCTTAAAATGTTTTTATTATATGAATTGCACTGCAGACACACAAACCACAAGCCAAATAAATAAAAGCTGGTGCAATGCTGCCTGCATGTTTGTCTTACAACCTCAAAGAGAAAACACTTGCACATTTACACACCATGGTTTGTAGTTTGAGAATGCCAAAAAGATGGGATTTAGTCATGCATAAATACAAGAGGCTGTGTGTGTGTGTGTGTGTGTGTGTGTGTGTGTGTGTGTGTGTTAGGGGTGAAGAGGGTAGTAAGCATAAGGGGTGGGACTTGCCAGGAGCAGCTATTTGAGAAAATTCCTTCTTTCCCATTCATTCTTTCTAGCTTCACTGTCTGGCACAGTCCTTACAATTACTCACTAGCTTTTCATTCTAAAGACAATCAACAAGCTTTCAAAACTTCCTACAATATTTTTTACATTCTTAAATATTTTTTTTAAAAGCACCAAATCGCTCAATACGTGTTTCAAATAAAAAGCAGATCATTAGCCCGTTTCCTCATTCCAAAGACCTCAAGGGTTGCAGGCTAAGTAGGATCCTTTGTTGTGTCCAAAAATAACACAGCACAGTATTGGTAACTTGGAAAATAATAGATTACTTTATTTCCAAGAATGTCAAAGCTGTTACCATAAATTTTATGCGCCCAGAGAGTCCCATTTCATACTCCTTTAAATGAATCTACCGACCTAACACCGCAAAGCCAACCAAATTTAACATCCCTCGCCTTTTCGCTTTGGACGCTCCATTAATAAATATCCGCGCGGAAAGAGAATGCCAAGGGGGCTAGCCAGTTTTTTGTTTGTTTGTTTTTTAATGCACAATGGTATCCATCAAGAGAAATATCTTCAGCCACAAAGAAAACTGTCTCCTAAGAGATGCTCACATCAAACCGGCCCACCTCTGCCGCTGTGCCTTGGAAGAGGGGGCAGATGGGCAGAGGGAACCATAACCTTTCAGCTCCGCCACCTCCAGAAGCGGAAAAGAGGGGGAGGGCATGACAAGAGAGCAGAGTAGGAAGGTGGGCGAATAGGAGAGACAGAAATGGATGCTGAGGGGGTGGGCGAGATGGGAAGGTAGGGCAGGTGGAGAATACAGGGAGAGGTGGGTGAGGAAAGCTGCAGGATTAATGAGCAAAGTGGAGAAAGGTATAGGGGGTGAGGAGACTCGGGGGCGCGGAGGGGATCCGGTCCTCACCATTGAACGCTCCTGTGTCCGCGGCCTCCTCCTCCTCGTCCTCCTCCCCGTTTTCGGAGTCGGTGTGCAAGGGTTCCTCGGCGAAGTTGACTCCCTTGCTGGGGGTGCCGCCCCCAGCGGCGGCACCCGCGTCCCCCCAGGTCCTGCCCTCATGGCTGAAACGTGCGGCGCTTTTCCGCTCGTTCTCCTGCTGCAGGCGCGTGAAGTGCTGCAGCGCGAACTCCAGCAGGTCCGCGGGTTGGTGCCTCAGCACCTCCACCGTGAAGCCCTGAAGCAGCTCCGTCAGCCCCGCCGGGATTTCGATGCTCATCCTGCCTCTGGGGCGGCGGGCGCCTGGGTGCCGCGTCCCCCGACTGCCCAGCGCGGGCGGCCGCCGCCCTCACCTTCTCCCGGTCCGGCCTCGGGCCCTGAGGCCGCCAAGAGAGCGCGGAGGACGCTGGCGGCGCTACCGGCTGCGAGCGCGGCGCACTTGGCCCCGGCGGCCCTGGTGGCCCGGCCCGCGGCTACAAGCGCACGACTGCTTGGTGCGGCTGCAAGGGCGGCTGAGCGAGCGCAGCCGGGGAAGAGCTGGCAGCATCTCCAGCTCCTCCCGCTCCCGCCGCCGCCACTCCTCTCCCACCCTGGGCCGCCCCGCCCCCTCCCCGCCGCGGCGCGCAGGAGGGGGAAACCAAAGCGCGCGCCCACGTGATTCCAGAAACCATGGCAACCTCTGCCGGCGGGCGCCGCGCTCCAGCAGCTTTGTTGGCCTCAGGGATGAGGACGCTGGCGGGCGGGTGGCGACCTGCGGGGCACGCGTCGGGAGCGTGGAGTCGCCACTCAACACTCCCCCGGGTCCCCTGTGAGGCAAGCCTTGCTGTCCACCTGTCCGCACGCCCCGGAGGGGGCAGTCCACTCACCCGCATTCCCACACGTCATTCACCGTGTGAACCCAGCCGGAGCTGCTGCCACGCGATTTGCCCTGAGACCTCAGCTTTCACCTCGGTAGTGGCATTTTCTTTTTCTCCTAGAATCTAATTGTATTGATAAGTCTTGGTAATATTTTTTGTTTAAATTCATATAGTAGTACTGAGTCTAGTTTAGATAAATAATACTCCATCTTTGTCACATCTTTCTTTTTCTTTCACCACATTTTATCTGGTCTTTCCTCTTTCATCTTGTTTATTTTATTTAGCTTTACTGATTCTATTCCATTCCATGGTACACTCAATGCATTTACTACTATTTATTGAGACAAATTCACCATTTTACGTGTGGCACTTACCAAAGTTAGTTGATACCCTTCAAGCAGAATAGTGCAGCAATTTGAATAAAAAGTCATAATCAGGACAGATGGTTCTAAAGCAAAAAAGCTTTGCCTGATTATGCTCTTATTGTTTATTTTAAAACTTTCCCTTATGCTTTGGGTGATTTTGATTATATCTCCCAAAATAGGAATACTTCAATATAAAGAGAAATAGAGTTACAAGTGTGTGCTTTAAAAGAAGCCCCTTACTTTGAAATTTTGAATTAGGGAAACTTGTCTTTTGCTGTTTAAAAACTATTCAAATACATATACTTCATTTCCTACAGTGGCTATCATATCATTGTAAATAAAATAGTTCAAGAGCAAGCTCACTTAGTCATTCTGGTTTATCTTTTCACCCACACAAAAGAGTAAATACATGACTCAGGAAACTCAAAAACTAGAAAGCAAAATGTAACAAACCAGTCCCTTTTTATAAAAATACATCTTGATGTTAACCCTTCCTTTGTTTGTGACTCAATTTGTATTTGTATTCACTCCATCTGGGAATGTATTTCTCCATTTCCATTTCTTATCAACCTCATAATAATAATGCTATGTTGTTTTAAACTATAGTAAATGCTTCTAATTGTGTCAAGCATGTGAAGAAAGTAAGCTTTTATCAAATACCATGATCCTCACATGGTATAGCACAATATTAGTCAAAATATCCACCATGTGCGCATTATTGTCTTTACAGATCCAGTTATCTAAGATGAATTTGCATCTTCTCTTCATATTTATAATCGTATTTGTATTAATGAAGATTAGTATTGTCTGTGTGTGGCATAAAATGTAAATACAGTGGCTTAAACAAGATAAGACGTTCATTTCTCTGTAATGTAAATGGTATGGTGACTCCATGGTCATCAGGGACCCAGGCTCCTTCCATCTCATTGCTGGGTAATCCTGTGTGTGGTTTCTATCTTGTGGTCCAAGCTTATCCACCTCTAGTTATCTCTTCCCTATTTCAGCTAAGAGGAAAGTGGAAGAGAGAAGGGAACCTCCCACCCCTCCACAGGCTCACACACCCTTTAAGGACTCTTCAAGGAAATTGAACACACAAATTCCTCATATCCTTTTGGCCAGAACTTAGTCACATGGTCACACCTATGGTGTGGCAAATTGCATTTTCCAGAGATGACTGTAACAATATCTCCTGTCCCATGTGCTCTCCTACAATGTGACCTTGCCATTCCTCCATCAGAAGTTGAAGTCTAATTCCCCTCCCCTTGAATCTGGATGATAGAAATCATTCTAGTATGATAGAAGCAGCAGCAAGCCCTGCAGTGCCCTGTCCACAGCCCTGACCCACAAAATTCATAAGCATTAAAAAATAAAGGTTGTTTAACCCTCTAAGTTTGGGGGTAATTTGTTACACAGCAATAATAACCGAGACACATGACTATAAGGAAAGTTTGGGAATGTAATCTTTATTTTGGGCAATCAAATCTGGGGAAAATTTTCCATTTCTGTCACAATGTTAAACACCTTTTCCCCTAAAAATGACATTTAGCAGAGTCATATTTTAAAGTTAGATCCTTCATTTTGTGTTTCAAAATACATTTATTCCTTTCCATAAACTTAATGTATAAGGAATGGCAAATGGCCCTCTACCATCAACCACAAAATCAGGGTCGCGTGGCTCTCTTTTCTTTAGTATTATAGCAGTGACTCAAGCATGAAATGTGTAATTGGATTAGATGACCGATATGGTCTCTCCCAGCCTGGGAGATTCTATAACATTAAAAGAAATCGTGTTGGATTTAAAACATCTTTGCAAAAAGTTCTCTAATAATTTATTTGTGTCAATTCTTAAATCAATAACCATGTCCTGAAGAATTAAATCTTGATTCTGATACTATTATCTATCTATAATTATGTTACTGTTGTCCTCAGAACATTCTCTTTTCAAATTATATTCTGGACTTATTTACTACTTTTTCAGTAATATTTTATGATTTTCTTTCCTTTTGCTTTGAAAATATTTCCTTTTGAACCTTGGAGTACAGTGGTTTATGAGGGCTATTCATCATGAGTTCTTTTAAAAGAACATCACTAATATTGATTCTTTGGTTGTTAATTTACAAAGCAATTCACACTAGTTTCTCAGAGAATCAGACTGGCAGCATTGTAAGAGAACTCGAAGGGCTCAGAGTTGGAATGAAATAAGAGTGCTACCAAATTTGTTTTCACACATGGGAAATTAAACCGATATTGGACAGAGACATCAACTTATCTTTGGAACATACAGCTGCCAAAACCAAACCACAACGTTGGCAAGCCAATTGTTTGTGCATTCAACATTTCCTATCAGTAGTTCAGATGTATCCTGATCAAGTCTCTTTGGTGCAAGAAATATATATATCTACTCAAGGTCACGCACACAAGAAAAGGTAGACAGTTGGAAGAATACGGGGGCTGTGCTTGGAGAGGGCCCACTGTGACAATCAATCTCAGTTTTATAAAAACTTTTAGCAGTTCAGCACTGACTACAGTTTTGATGCCTCTAATTCAAATTCTCAAGAGAGAGAATCCAGTTGGTCTTTACTATCCCTTGAATTGGCTGTCCTTGAGCAAGAGGTCCTCTCCTTGTCCAGTTAATGTGCCCAGTGGGGTGCAAGATAAAGATGTGGTTAGATAGTACAAATAAAACAGGACAAGGCTTGCCTCTTCAGCAGAGAGAAAAGTTCCAAACATGGGGACTGTAGGTGGCTTCAGCACCCTACAGCATGTCTACTAGAAGATAATCACCTCATAGCCTGAAAACAGTGTAAACATTTGGCCTAAGACTAAGTAAAAATGTTAATTTCTAAATACAACTTTGTGAAGGGTTGCCTCGAGAAGACCAGTGATTCCCAAAATTTAATGTGTATCAGAATCACCTAGCGGGCTTGTTAAAACACAGGATTCTGGGCCCCACTCCCAGAGTTTTGGATTTATTAAGTCTGAGGTGGGGTCCAGAGTATTTGCATTTCTGTCAGATTTTCAGATGCTGCTGATGGTGCTAGTCTCAGGACCATACTGTGAGAACCACTACAGTAGATTCCCAAGGAAGAGCTTATTATGCTGAAAAATCAGCTGCTCAATGTAACTTTTGTGCTAACATCAAAGCATAAATTGTGTTTTTGTTTGTTTGTTTTTTGGGTTTTTTTGTTTGTTTGGTTTTTTGTTTTTGGCTTAACACAAATTCATTTTTCTCTACTCCTTAGAGGAATCTTCAAAAATTAAAGAGATTCTAAAAAGCAACAGAGACTATGTACCCAAACACCATATTTCATAAATATAATATTTCATAAATATAATATTAATTTCCTGTTAAGGACCAGGTTAGACATAAGTTTATCTCTGTTTCCTGAAACTCCACTAAAATAGTGGCTAAAGGAATGGAGAAAAACAACTCATAAGGACACAAAGAACAGGAGACGGGGCGAGCAGATGAGAGTTACCTACCATAATTTTGGAACTAACTTAAAGTAGAAAAAGCTGAAACCTAAGCTTGGTTGAGGAGTACAGAGCTAATGAGAGGAAGCCAGTAAGTAAGATCGTCTGCCTCACAGAACGCAGGAAGCAGAAAATCTGAAGACATTGGGTGCCTCTGGAGGTGAGGAGATGGCTGAGGATTAGTTAAATGTTTGTATCAGGAGCTGACAGCATTGTCCACCCTCCAGCCCCTCCACCATCCTATATAGGGGAGCAGCTGCTCTGCTTCAATTGTAGCAAAAGATGGAGTTTATTTTCTGGAGAGGTTTGCACAGCTGATTGTGTGGATGAGATACTGCATTGTAAGGAAGGGGGCTTGATTCTGACCTCGTAAACTGCTAATAAGTGGCCTTCTTCCCCCATTGGACTCCCCAGATTCTGGCAACTAGGTTTAAACCCTCCCAGTTAGGAAATTAGAGCATTCCTATCTAGGGAACTGACCATCTCAAGAGATAAGACCTGCATATGCTGACATTTGAGGGTTCCCCAATTAAAAAGCCAGCTCTGTCTTTTCACCCCATTGTGAAGTTCACCAGTCAAAACCCCCCTTTCCCCTCCCACACACATAAATGTGAACTCAGGTAAGAAGCATTGGATTTCTAAGAAAAGCTTTTAGTATGAAAAATTAGGACAAAATAAATGAACTAAAAATATAAACTCACCGAAATAAGGACTGCAGTGAACAGAAGAAAAAAATTAAAAGCACTTGAATAGCCTCCCATATATAATAACAAGAACAATAATAATAACAGTTAACATTTATGTCAGACATTCACTTTATATCTATTGACTCATTTAAAGTTCACAAGAACCCTATGAGGTAGATATATTATTATGCTACAGATGAGAAAACTGAGGCTCAGAGAGGTTAAGTAACTTGCCCAAGATCACACAGCCAATAAGTAGAACTGGAACAGGATCCCAGTTAATCTGGTTCTAAAGCCACTATGCTATTTTTAAAAGGAACAACAAAAAATCCTGGAAACTAAAAATAAGGTAGTAGAAATATAATCTATAAAAGGGTTCAAGATAAAGTTTAGAAAATTTACCAGAAAGTAGAAAAGAAAAAAATCTAGAAAATGGCAGAGAAAAAAAAACAACAAGAAAATTAGTGGATTGTTCCAGGAGCCCTAACAACCAAATAAGAGGAATTAAGAAAGAAGACAATGATAAATGGAGAAAATTATTAAATATATTATAGAGGAATTTTTCCCAGAATTGAAAGATTAATTTCTAGATTGGAGAGGCCCTGGGACAGCCTATATAATAAATAAAAACACCCTCACCAAGCCCGAAATATGGAAATTTCATTGCGTCAAAAATAACGGAAGTGGGAAGCGGGTGTGGCTCAATGTATAGAGCCCCCGTTTACCATGCGGGAGGCCCCGGGTTCGCTTCCCGGGGTCTCCTTGTGAGAGCAGGCCAGCCCGCGCGGCGCGGTGGCTGATGCAGCAGGACCTCACAGCAAGGGAAGACACGGAAGAGACACACAGCAGACACGGAAGAGACACACAGCGAATGGACACAGTAAAGCACAAGCAGCAAGGGGGGGATAAATAAATAAATAAATCTTTAAAAAAAAATAAATAACGGAAGAGTATAAAAGCTTTCAGAGAGGGGAAAGCCAAAACAAAAAAACAGAGACGAAAAAAAATCACATACGCAAGCTTGGGAAGCAAAATACCATCAGAGGCCTCACAAGCAGCACTGAAAGCTAGAAGACAATAGTGCGTTATCTTCAGAATGCTGAGGGAAAATTATTTACAACCTAGAATTCTATATCCAGCAAAGTAAAGGTAGAGTAAAGATATTTTCAGACATGCCCAAGTTGAAAAAATTTAAGTTCCTATTTCCTTTTCTCAAGAATTGGAATAATTTTTAGCAAACAAGGAAATAAACTGATAAATAGGCATATATAGGATCCAGTAAGCAGAAAGGAATTGCTATATGCTCCCACCACCAAATCACCAAGCCTACCTGCATCTGTGCCCATATACTCTACCTTTTATCTGTTACAGTGGATGAATAATCCATACTCTATCTACCTGTGCTCCATCCCATTCCCTCTAACCTACTCAAGGAAACTGCTCATCCAGTTGTCATCTCACTTCTGCAATCATTGTGTTTTCTCTTTTAAATGAATTGTTCTGTGGCAAACAGACTAGTGTGACCCCTGATTCTGGCCCCTCGTGTTCAAACCCTGTATAATTCCCTCCCCTCAGTGTGGGTGGGACCTGAAACTTCCTTCTAGTAAGTACAATATGGCAAAAGTAAAGGGATTTTGCAGATGAATTAAGGTCCCAAAGCTGTTGATTTTGAGTTTCTCAAAAGTTAAATTATTCTAGGTGGGCCTGGCCTAATCAGGTGAAAACTCTTGAAAGAGGCACTGAGCCCTCCCTGAGGGGAGAGAGATTCTCTTTGCTGGCTTGATGAAGTAAGCAGGCATTTTGAAGAAGCCCATGTGAAACACTTTTTTCACTTTGCTTCCAGGATGCCACTTTTTCTTGGTTCTCCTCCTACTTCCCTGGCCATTTTTTCTCAATCTCCTTTACTGGATATGTTTTATCCTCCTGACTTCTAATTGTTGAAGCATCTCAGACCTTCTCTGTCTCTCTACACTCACTCCTGGGTGATCTCAAGTCCAGTGACTTTAAATACCATTTATATGCTCATGATTCCCAATTTTATACCTCTAGCCCTAACCCTTTCTCTGAACTCCAGACTTCTTTATCCAACTGCTTTGAGATATCTAATAGGCACCTCAAGCTTATCATATCCAACACTGAACTCTTTATTACTAGGAATGCTCTATCCCCAGCACCTAGAGCAGTGCCTAGAACTTGGTGGGTTCTCAAGTAATAGTAATTAAACAAGAAGAAAGAAGGAAGAGGAAAAGAAAGAAAGAAGGTGGAGAGTGGGGAATGCATACAGAAAATAGGGCAAGAGAATTTTCAAGCGTGAAGGAGGTCCCAGGATAGCAGGTGTTCAGTAGGTCTACAGACCATCCAAGTCCAGTTGGAGCAGGGGATCAAAGACATACGGAAGAAAGTCCTCAAGGAAAAAGATAGGAACTGATTGATTATATTGAGAAAAACTACACATCTGGCAGAAAGTTTGGGAAACAAACAGTTTCAGAGGAAACTAGACAATTGAAGAAAATAGTGTGATGCACTCCATGGAAAACAAGGTTGAACACGAAAGGAAATATTCATAGAACACTATGTGGGGAAGCGGGTGTGGCTCAATGGATAGAGCCCCCGTTTACCATGCGGGAGGCCCTGGGTTCGCTTCCCGGGTTCGCTTCCCGGGTTCGCTTCCCGGGTTCGCTTCCCGGGTTCGCTTCCCGGGTTCGCTTCCCGGGGCCTCCTTGTGAGGGCAGGCCGGCCCGCACAGAGCGGTGGGCTGATGCAGCAGGACCTCACAGCAGGGGGCAGATAAGCAGACACGGAAGAAACACACAGCGAATGGACACAGTAAAACACAAGCAGCAAGGGGGGGATAAATAAATAAATAAATAAATCTTTAAAAAAAAAAAGAACACTATGTGGCTCAGCAATAAGCAATGTTTATGTAGTCATAAAATGAAAACAATAGTGATACAACCAAAAAATGTGTTATGATTATATTGGGCAGGAGAAGGAGAAGAGTGTGTACGCATGTATATGTGTATCTTTGTATGTGTATCTGTGCTTGTGTATGTTTATGTGTGTTGTGGGAGCATAGAATAAGGCCACTGAATCCTGATCTTCTATAACAAGAAGTCAGTAGAAATGTCTAAATTGAAGACTCAAGTTATAGTGATATATGTTATTTAGAAATATGTTCTTAAATAGCAAAAAAAAAAAAAATAGCTTAAATAGTTTAAAGTGGTTGCCTCTGGGAAATGGAAATGATATATTGCTTTGATTTTTAAAAGGGTCTGAATTTTTATAGGAAGTACTAAGTTACAGGGATCCCCACTTTTCATACAACTCTCTTCTTTGTTTCTGAGTTTAGAGGACCACATAGCTGAGATTTTCCAGTCATTATTTAATAGACTGAACATTTAGGGGAAAACCCCAAACCTGCATCTTCAAGTTCTATGAGTTTTAGAAATCAAAGAATCTTGAAATAGCCAGTTTTTACAAGGTAGAGCCTTTAGGGTATTCTTTAAATATCCTATTTATTGTCCCACTTAGTTGAATATTTATGAAACTTCCTTTTGTTTTATATCTCTTGTTCTAGTTCATTTCTTTCTTTTTTATTTATTTATTTTTGCTCTTCATTTTCTCTTTCCAACTTAGCTACTCTGTTGTCACTTTTGAAGGGCAAGAACCAAGATTCCCAAGTGTAGATAGAATTCTCTTACTAATCAGCATCCCTATGGGACAGATTGTTACATTTTTGTTTTCAGTCCTCTTAAAGTTAATGTGTGCTTTATCAGAAGAACAGTTTACCATTTACTCTGCTTCAGGGTCATAATCTTTTTTGTTTGTTGAGCTACATGGTCTTGTAAATTCTGTTTAGTTTTTTTTTGTCAACAGAAACAAATAATACATGTGTCAAAGCAAAGGGGGATAATTGGAGTGTTTAAACTACTAGATTTTATTTACCATTTTAGAGGTAGAGTTTCTGCATTTTCTAAGTCTCTTTTACTGCACAAATTCTAGAACTTGTAATAACACACTTAAATCAGTCCTACGTAGAATAAAGATAGGTGCCATTTTTAATGGGTCATTTAGATCTTTCTGTCTGCTTTGCCCTGCCACATTAATGTTTTTGTCCTTGGTGTCATCCCTCTGCAGATGACTCTAAAATGAATTAATTTTTTCGTTCAGTCTCCTCTCCTAACCATCAAACCCACAATTCCAGTTACCTGCTGGAAAACTCTGCAGGACTCTGTACCAGCGCCTCATATTCAACCCTTCGCACTCTGTTCTTTATCTCTGTAAATGGTAACATAACCTTCTGGTCACTGACTTAGACTCTTGAGCCACTGTTCACTCTTGCCTCTCCCTCATCCCAAAGTGGATTAGTTGTTAAGCCCTGTTAATTCCATTTCTGTGATGTAGAACATGGACGATGACATTTGTCCTTTCCCTGCCATTCCTGGTGTCACTTCCTGTCAGTACTGTTGCCTCCTAATTAACCCTCTTGTCTCTGGTATTTCCCATTTCTGGTTATACATTATTACCTGAAAAATCTTTTCTAGGTACATTTCTGTTTATATCACTTTATGTTAAAAAGCAACAATAACAACAAAATCTCCACTGGGTTTCCATTACCTGGAGAATAAAGACAAAGCTCATTTTCATGAAATTCAAGGACTTTCACAGTCAGATTCCAAGGTGATTTTCCAGCTTTAGCTCAAAGTCTCCACCACACTGTTTACATCACATCAAATTGGAGCCTGCACTATTCTCTGAACACGTCTACCTTGACTTGCTATGTCTGCCCACTTGGATATCCTCACCAGTCTTCCCCAGTCACAAATTCCACTTCCTGATCAAATGCCACCTCCTCAATGAAGACTTCACTGATGCCCTGGCCAGAAGTAATCACTCTCCATTTCATACATCTGTTTGTACTTGCATTAAAACATTTTATTTTGTCTTTTATGGATTTATTTGGTCTCCCTCTGGAAAATAATCTTCTGGAAGAAAAGGGTCATGGCCTGGCATGCACAGGATACAGCAGGGTCCTTACAGGGCCTAATACCTAGCAGGCATTCAGTGAACATTTGTTAATATGAACCCTGAATACATTAATGGGAAGTGTAATATTTCATAGTCAAATGCACATGAGATAGTATTAAGATTATTGATTTTCAAACTGTGTTCATTGGAGCCCTGTTCTGTGCCATACCACAGCCTTTGACAAAGTATTTTATTTGAAGAAAGGGTTTTGTGGCTAAATAGTTTATAAACATTGATCTAATTCAACTCTATCATCTTGAAGATGAGGAGAACCAGGCCAGATAGAGATAAAATGATATTCCTAATGTTTCCCAACTATTTAATAGAAGAATCAGAATCAGCAAGGTACATTATACTGTATCAATTGGAAAGATAAATTTGTAGAGTGGTTTAGCAATCTCATCTTTTTCTAAGACATTATCCTGCTACTGGAAAAATGATAACATCTGAAACAAATACTAACTTAGTGAGCACAAAGTTTAGTGAGCATAACATCTGAAACAAATAATAACTTAGTGAGCACTAAGGTTAAATCTTGTTAAATCATTTCTTCCAGGCACTGTTTGGTACTTCAGGATGGTGGAAAATTTAGTTTTTTCAGGAAAGTGTTATTCACCATGGACCCTGTTAGAATAAGGCTGTTGTCTTAAAAGGCTGGACACAAGCTAAAAATCACATAAACTTTACAAAATGTAAACAACTATGGAATGAAGATGTGAGCATATAGTCTTCACGAGGATATCAAATTAAGATCATGCAATAATTAGGATATCAAATATATTTACTGCTTACCTGTATGATAAAATTAGTATTATAATGCATCTCTAACTGTTGCTTGACTTTTTTTCTTTGAAATGTCTTTAAATCATGCCCTAAGTTCACATGGTATCCAAAAAATGAGAAAATATTGAAGGGACAAGGAGAGCTACCAAACTATTGTTTTACTGCAATACTGTTTTTGTTTTTTTGTGTGTGTGTTTTTTTGTTGTTGTTTGTTTGTTTGTTTAGGAGATACCAGGCATTGAACCCAGGACCTTGTACATGGGAAGCAGGTGTTCAACCACCTGAGCTACATCCACTCCCCTGCAATATTGTTTTATAGTAGTAGTTCACTCTTAATAGCAGCACAGCCTGACAAAGCTTACCTATGTATTTAAATAGAACCTTCACTAAGAACTCTGTGAACAAGCCTTTTTTGGCATGAAATAATCCAGGGAGAATGAGAAGCTATTGGAGAAAGAGTCAAATCTGAGTATATCATCAGTAATAATAATAATGTGTCCAAGGTGCTACTTCCTGGGTCAATTTATGTGTTTAAAATAGATTTCCTATTTTTGGAGCACATCCCGATGAATAAAAAATATTAACGCTGAGATTTGCACTACGCAAAATGAATGAGAATAAACATTGACAGTTTTTTTAAATACAACCAATTTCCATGGTTAAAAGAATGTGGAAGTTTACCTGTTTCACAGAAAGGAACATTTCCCTTCATAACTGCACATGGCTCTCTGAGAAAGAATTCATCTATGAAATCACCTCCTCTCTGCTAGGAGTTATGGTTACGCAAAGGATAGAGAGGTAAACTGTTCCAGTCCTTTTATTCTCATGCGGAGACTTGCATTAAACAAATTAGAAAACAAATTAAATAATTATAAAGACAGGATCTCTGAGAGAATATAAACTGGGCAACAATACAGAGGTGAGTGGAAATGTGTCCTCTTTGGCAGTTGCTGGTATTGTGGTATTGGGCGTAGACATGCCATCCTTTGCTATTAAACCGAGTCCAAGATTGTCAATGGTAGAACTGCTGTAAGGAGAACAGCTGATACTAGTATGTAGATTCTTGGCTTGGAGCCAAAGCTCCAAGGCAGCAGTTGGCACCAAGTGCCCATTTTCCATAGGGCTGCTTCCCTTAAAACACACCCCCACTTTCCCCCCCAGCACACAGGGTCCCAGTCTAGTCCTTTCCAGCTGGCTTTATTGCATAATCACAAGAGCCTCTGATTCTAGTGGGAAGTGGGACAGACAAGTCAGCATTGGTCATGAAAAAAATACTTGACAAGCTTAATTTTTTTTAACTCATAAGCTGCCAATGCTTTATTCATAAAACTACGTAAATATCCTTAATTGAAAACACTTTTTCTGGAGGATATAAAAAGAAAGGGAACTTGAGAGAGTCACAATTATATTTATCAAAAGTTATCTTTTCTCTTTTTGTTATTTATAGTTTCTTCAGTGAAATTCTATTCATTTTCATAGTTCACCTTTATTAATTATTAATATAACATAAACCTACATTTAATTATCCCCAGCCAACTCTTTATACAGTTTTGCTATACGTTTTTTATTTCTCTTTCTCAGTAGAGAGGGCTTTCTTCCCAAGTGGGTCTTCCAGAGCCACTATTTTGTGTCAGATCTTTAAAAATCTCACTTATTTCTGTGTTCTCTGTTGCACCTGTCTCCTCCTTGCTTCAATCCTCTTACTACTTCCTACATTTTATTCAAAATACAGCTCCTTGAAGAGAATGACTCTATTAACTGTTCTCCATTCTTAACTTCCAGAAAATTTTACTATTTGGCTTACCATAAAAAATTATTTCTGAGCCTATCCATCTTTCTACAAGCTTGGACTCTAAAACCTGAAATTTCAATCTTTTCTTTAAGCCTCAGTTTCATGTATTGGGCTATCACATTCTGTCCATTCCTTCGCTCCACACCCCTGGCCACCCTCGCTCTGCTTTTCTCCCTTCAACGTAGAATGAACTTTCTTCTTTCTTTTGGTTCCCCTCTTAGTGATCCAGTCCTTTTTGCTTTTAGAGAGGCTGAACACATCCTTTTAAAATACTGCACTTGTCATGTCATGTCCCAGCCCTAGTGAAAGTTCCTTCTCTTTTTTAGAAATTGTAAGTGGATGACTGTGATATTCACATACAGCATTAACTGCAATAAAACCGCTTGAAAAGGAGCACTGGTTATGGAAAAGCCTGAATACTGAAGTCTTATGTTCAAATCCTAGACTCTCTCTAATCAGGTTTGAGTCTCTTTGCTTCTTCAGGTCCATAAAACAAAGGTACTGACTACCAGCTATCCTCTAGGATTCCTTGTGGGTCTAGATTTCTTTCTATGATTCTATGCATGTCTCAGTAGAAACACCTCACATCCTAAGCAATGCACATGCACGCATTGTGAATTTTAAACTCTAGAGAAAGCCAACCCTGTTCCATATTCTCTTTATTTAATATCCCTTCCCATTTTCATTTTGCATTCTTTCACCTTAAAAATTGTACTCTTAAGATTCTAATGAAAATTTATTTTTTTCTTACTGTTTTTGTATTTTTTCCTCTTCCCTAACTCAATCACTCTATAGTGTTTATATGCTGAATCTAGACCTACGTATTTGTCACCAAATGAAAATAAAATCCATCTGTTCCTGTCATCCTTATAATAATATTTCTGTAAGCTACAACTCACATATGCTCTTTCCCTTATTTATACATTGTACTGGCCTTAAATCTGAAGCACAATTTTTAAAATAATATTTTAAATAATATATGTTCACCATAAATATTTGGAAAACAAGACAAATAAAGAAAAAATTGGAATTTCCCGTATTTCCAATATCCAGCGACAACTGTTATTTTTTAAAAACAAATTTGTTTTATATATATATTTGTTTAAAATTTGTTTCATATATTATTTTCTCCTGACGCTTTGATACACAAAACAGATGGGCTCTACCATTTCTAATTCTGTCTTCCTTTTATTTATATAGCTTCAGTTTTCCCGAAACAATAGATTTCTAATCTCTAATAACCCTGTACTTTCACTGATTATGCACAGACAATTTTGCTTATTAATGTTTCATTAGCATTTTCCCATGCAGTGTATTTTCAGTGTCTATTGTTATGCATACTGCAGAGGGTTACATGAATATTCTTGCCTTATTTCTTTAGTGAGCTTTATCCATAATGTATTGGAATTCTAATCACATTTTTGCTTAGCATTTTTATATATTTCACACAGTTAGAAGGCAACCCATATGCTGGCACTATTTTTAAAAGATTTATGCTTCATTGTATTGATGAGACAAAGGCACTAGTGAAAGCTCTTTTTAGTCATTCTGTTATGGGCTTTAAGCTACTGGAGAGTCTAGTCTGTCTTCTTCTTTCTGTAGCATAATTTTAGTCCTGAGTTATTATTCTGTCGCTTGCTACCACTAATCTTTGCAATGAAATTATGAAAAAAAATTTGTCTGAATTCAAAAATGTTGAGAGCTTCCAATTACTGCTATTCTTTTGTTAGCTTCCTTAAATGAGGCAGGCAAAAGCACTAGTGTCATGGATTTTATTATTTCCCTTTTCTCCAGAACCAAACAGAATCTATCTGCCAAAGGCTTATTTTAACAGAAGGGGAATTATTTGCAAATGCAATGGTAAGCCGATCTGTTCCAGGAGCTCTCTTTTTTCTTCATGAACTTTATTATGCTTTCTAACTCTTAGACATTTGCCTCTGCCACTTAAAATCCAGTTTCCCATTAGGAAAATAAACAGTACAGTCCCACAGCATTAAAAGCAGTCCTATTTCATCCTCTGTTTCTTGCCTAATCATGAGAGACTTTCTTTTCCAGAGCTGGCCTGCCTGGACATTAATCACTCTCTAGGGTCTTGGTGTCACTCACAGTTATTGCTGAATTCTCTTTTCTCTGGGGGCAAAAAACAAACAAACAAATAAAAAACTGTCAATAAGAGGTACACTCTCCTACTATTTTCAGGTTTTTTAAAATTTAACAAATCAATCTTATTGATACATATTAATAAAGCATACAGTTCATCCAAAGTGTACAGTCGATGGTATAAATCACAATTGGTATAATCAAATAGTTGTGCATTCACTTCAATCATTATTAGAGCATTTTCATTATTTCAATAATAATAATAAACAACAAAGCCAGGAGCCAAGGATTGAACCCAGGACCTCATATGTGGGAAGCTGGCACTCAACCACTGAGCCATATCGGCTTCCCTGATTTGGTTTCATTGTGTGTTTTGTTTGTTGTTTGTTGTTTGTTTGTTTTTTGTTTTTTTTCAGGAGGCACCGGGAATGGAACCCAGGACCTCCTATGTGGGAAGTGGGCACTCACCTGCTCAAGCCACATCCGCTCTCCCCAGCCTTTTTTTTTTTTTTTAACTGTTGTTTATTTGTTTAATTTCTAACCAAGGACCATTTTCTCCTTTATCTGACTTACATGTTTTAGTACATCTTGGAGTAAAACTTTTACTTGTGTCAGTGCCCTCTTTCAACCTTTGATAAACCTGCTTACTGGTTTCTTCTTTGATTTCAGTAATTAATTTTGTTCCCTCATTGATTCCCTCTAGTTTTGCTGCCTCTTTGGTGTCACACACTGATCTCTTCCCCAGCTTGCCTTCCACCTCTTTGCCATCTCAGTGTCATGATCTGATGTCTCTCACCCATTTCATACACATATTTTAAGTAAGGCATTTTACTCAATGGCTCTTCTGATTCCAAGCACAAAGTGCAGCTTCTCTCTTATTACACTTTCTTGCTTATTTTGGAGCAAATTCTTATCATTCATACTACACTATTTTAAAAAATTCTTCCATCTTTATCTTTTATGGTATTCATACTTCTTTATTTTTGCTTTTCTTTTTTAATGTTTGTCTGTTGCTCAGTCTGAAAAGATGAAAGCAGAAAAGAAATGGAATTTTAAAAATCTACATTTAGAATGAATGACTTATCCACCAAATATCAGAATATTAGCATTGAACCAGCAGAGCTTCCTTTAGCCTCTGGGCTCCCAGATCTCCTGCAAAGCTTGTCACAGGAATTCTATGTGGAAGGATTAACTCTTGGAACTTGGAGGTAGTTTTAGGGGAAAAAAAAAAAAGATGACAGAAATCTCAGTAACTTAAAAAATAGTCTAAAAATCTATATTTTTGCATGAAATTAGTAATGGTAGAAGTATTCACTTGATTTTAGGGACCAGTACCATAATGAGTAATCTTCTCCCACAAAATGTCTCTTGTTTTACCATCATATATAGACCATTGATCTGACCAGAGTGGCATTTTTCCAAGTTTTTCAATTGTAAAACATTCTTTTCTTGCATTCTTACAGAAACTGTGACATTCTGCACTGTGAATATATTGATCTGGCACTTCCCCAACTCATCAGGCTTCCATGTTATTTAGTTATACTCTGAATATTTTTTGGCTGTGGTGTGCAAGAGCATTTTACAAGCAGCACTTTTTTTTTCTGACAACTTTTTCTTCCTTCTTTGTCCTTTCCTGCCTTTCTTTCCCTTTCCTTTCTTGCTGCCTCCTTCCTTCCTCTTCCCTACTTTATTAAATTCTGTGAGGTAACAAATTACTCCCCAAACGTAGCAGTTTAAAACAACCAACATCTATCATCTCACAGTTTCTGTGGGTTAGGAATTTGGGGCAGCTTTGCTGCGTGGTTCTGGTTTTGAGTTGCAGTTGCAGTTGTCCTCCAGAGCTGCAGTTATCTGATGGCTGGACTGGGGCTGGAGGGTCGGCCTCCAAGATGACACACTCAAAGACTGTTAAGAGTAGGCCTTAGTTCCTCTGCACAGGGTTCCTTGAGTGTCCTCATGAACATGGCAGCTGGCTTTCTCCACAGCAAGTGTCCAGGAGAGACAGCAATTTCTTGTATGATCTAACCCTGGAAGTATCTCTTCCACCATATTCTGTTTGTTCAAACCAAGTCAGTAAATCCATTGCACACTGAAGGGGAGAGGAATCTAGCTCCTTGAAGGGAAAAATATCAAAGAAATTTTAAAATCACCACACCTACTTCCTTCTTCCTGCCTTTTTAGGAATTCTTGTCTTATGAATTCTTCTAGGAATGAAAAGAAAGCCCCCTGAGGAATAAAGTGGCATATTACTAGGAACCAGAGAGGCAAATTAACTCTCAATTCTGTTGTTAAGGATCTTTAAGATCCTTAACCTTACTTACCTCAACTTCACTCCTTGTTAAGATCTGGACACTCTCTAAGGTCCTTTTTTAATTCAAGTTTCTATTTTACTTCATTTATTTATTTTGCAAGAAAGTAAAACCTAACATTTGTTCTTCCACAGCCGCAAAGGTTAAATTCTTAGCTCCTTGCATCTCAATCACCATATAATCTATTTAGCCACATATTTGTGCTCCAGACTTTATTTACTTTTGCCCCTCATTGTAATGTATGGGCTTAGCAGCAACATCTCACCTATATGAGGGTCCCAACAGAAAAGAGATGGCGTACCCTAAGTGGATAATTGATGAGAGTTTAATGCGTGGACTATTTACAATGGTATGGACAGGGTTGAGGGATACCAACAAGGGATATTGCAATGTCTTGGGACTGCCAACATCAGGGAACTCTTACCTCTCTGAAGCCAAAAGGCAAAAAGGGAAAGAGCTATTACCAAAACTCAGCAAAATAGAGCTGTGTGGGGAGCTGTGATCTTTGATCTAGAGATGGAGCCAATGTGCAGTTACTTCCACAAGGAGAGAGCTGGAAGATTAAATACCTCAACCTCATTTTCTTCTTTCCCTCTGATCATTAATATACCATTTATTGGCCAAACTCAGCCTTAATTCAGAAGGCAAGGCATTAATGTATCTCATATTATCAGCCACACAGGGCACAATGAAAGTTAGATCTGGGTAGAAAGTAGATCTAATAAATGGAAAATAGGCAACACCCCTCCCCCCCAAATGAGGTTAAAAATTACACTTTGAGCATGAAAAGAGGAAGAATTAAAATATAAAACATGATATATAAAATCAGACCTACATAGGGAAGACCCAACAGGTTTGGAGTACCCATATATAATCTGGATGATCTATGTGTCATCTTAGGGGAACAAGACTTAATTGTAATTATAGCTAAGAAAACTTATATTTAATTATATTGTCCTCTGTCTAGAGAGTGAATGTATAAATAGAAGTAGGAGAGTCTGTTTCACAGACTGTGATAGCTCGTCTAGCAGTATCCAGAAGGATGGTACACTGAACCATGTACAAAAATATCTTTTGTGAGGCAGATAATGGCCGTGGAGTGCAGATGAATGCATGGGGCTATCATTGCCTGATGACACTGGGCAATAAGATCTTTCAACTCATTCCACTTTGCTTTGATCCTTTCTCTTTGAGCAATTCTTTGATAGCTATCTGGCTTCCACTTGGATTTGTCTATCATGAGAGAATGTGCTGATCAGAGAATACAGATACCTTAATCCTTCACATTGTTTTTCTTACTGTAAATCAATAAATTGGTCTTCATGGTTGTATCTTTGTGAGCTTGGCTTAAGTGTGGCCATCCCCAAGAGATGGATGTGGGCATGGTTGCAGATCAGTTTTATGAACCACGCAAACCCAAGGGCCAGCCCTTGGATTGGGAGCAACATGCTGCATGGGATGAAGGCAGCCCTGTGAGGACCTGCCATGTGCTTCTCAACCCCTGCACTTCCCTTATCACAGTTTGTTATATTTGCTTGTCTCCATTGCTAGGCTCTAAGCTCTGTGGGAGCAGGGATCATGTCGATCTTGTTCTCTGATTATTACCAGTGACTGGCATACAGTAAGCACTTAATAAGTATTTCTAGAAAAGAATGAATGAATGAGAGAATGAATGAATGAACTTATCAGGGCAGGCTGTGTATGTGGATTTTCCCAGAAAATATCCAGTCTCACTCTGCAAATTTTCTTTGAACTGCAGCACCTCAAATCAACATCCTGCTGTATAGCTTATTTGAAACTCTTAATTCTCCTTCTCCACCTGGTTTCCTCATGGATGGTCTTCTGTTTTCTCTTTCACTATTTCCCTTTGGTGGTGGGGATGGGGGCAGGTCAGGAATTACTATTGAGCTGGAGCTAAATACTAATCTTTTTTAATCTCTGACAATTTTTTTATTACATCTTTGTCATTTGGATTCAGCATAATAACTTTATCTGGGCCTGCTTTGATCATCTTTTGTTTTTATTCTTTCTCCCTCCTCTCTTCCTTTCTTCCCTTCCTCTCTCCCTCCAATCCTTCCTTCTTTCCTTCCTTCCTAAGTGGGTATGCAAAATTCCTGGTTTCTATTAGTTTTCCCTTTCTTGCTCTCATTTGTCTTTGCATTCCTGTTGCCTTTCTCCTTACTATGACTGCCTTAAGTTGTCTTTACTAGGCTCCTACCCCTTCCTGTCTTCTATTTTCTGTCCTGTTTGTAGCAATTGAGGCACAATTTCTTCCTTTCGTCTGAAAACCTGCAAGGTGCCTGGTGATGGCTGCTGCCAATTGCTTCTTCACTTCATTGCTCTTTTCTGGCTCTGAGAAATTAGATTTAATATGCCATTAAAAAATTTATAATGCAAAACTTCAGAGATACATACATAAAAGTAGGGAGAATAATAGAAAGAATTACTATCACCCAGCTTCAACATTTATTAGCATTTGCCAGTTTTGTTTCTGATTTGATCTTTTATTACATATTACTGAGTTCCTATTCTTTATACCTCTAACCTGTAAGTATGAAACAGATCATATTAGAATGCCCTCTGGAGCCATGGTATGCTCAGGAAGACTTGGCTGCCTGCCATTCTTCTCCCATCATACATTCTGAACAAACCTCGACACAGTTCTTACCATACTCTTCTGATACTGTTTGTTTTCCTCTCTATCTCTCCTCTTCTAGTCTGTAAGCTCCTTAAGTGTGGAAATTTTATCTTGCTCACCTTTATATCCCTAGAGCCTTACACAGTGCCTGGCACTTAATGGCCCTTAGTAATATGTTCTTGCATGAATGAATGAGTGAATGAATGAATGAAAAATATACTATGATAAAATCTCTATTTCAAGTAAAAAATTCAATATATGGTTTTATTCTGGTCACTTCTTTGCTATGGGATACTGTCCCTTATCTACATTTCCATCTTTTCTCTATGAAGCATTACAGTTTCTCACTCATTTGATTTAGGTTATATGTTTTTGTTTTGTTTTTTAAAGATTTATTTTATTTTATTTTATTTTATTTTATTTATTCCTCCCTCTTGTCGCTTGCACTCGCTGTCTGCTCTCTGTGTCCATTTGCTGCACATTCTTCTGTGTCTGCTTGTCTTCTCTTCTTGTCTTCTCTTTTAGGAGGCACCAGGAATTGATCTCAGGACCTTCTGACGTGGGAGAGAGGCACTCAATTGCTTGAGCCACCTCAGCTTCCTGGTTTGTTGTGTCTCTCATTGTCTTTTTCCTCTGTGTCTCTTTTTTGTTGCATCATCTTGTTGTGCCAGCTCTCCACGTGGGCCAGCTCGCCTTTATCAGGAGACCCCGGGAATTGAACCCGGGACCTCCCATATGGTAGACAGGAGCCCAATCGCTTGAACCACATCCACTTCCCAGGTTACATGTTTTGATATCAACATTAATACCATAATCTATGTTGTATCTGGCAGCTATATAGTTTCTAAATAATGTAATCACCAGCATTTATGGAGCACTTACTATATGCTAAGCATTGTAGAAAAGTTATTTGTATATGTTATCTCTGTTCCTAAATCACAAAACCCTGTGAGCTAGAAACTATTATTATCCCCATTTTCCAAGTGAGGAAGCCAAGGTCCAGGGAGATTAAATAACTTGTCAGGGTCACATCACCAATGAATGGAGGATTCATGATTTAAACCTAGATCTATTTCATTCCAGAACTTGAACATCTAACCCAAGCATGCTATACTACCATGGAAGTGGTCTTTATCTTTGGTTGGCTTAATGCTATTTGTGTCCAGCCAACTGCTCTCAATCTCTCTCTCAAAATACTTCGTCCAAAATAAATAAGAAACTGCTCTACTGTTAAAGCTTAAGTCTTGCTCTTTCTGTTGCTCTTTCACCCTTGGCAACTGAATTGCTGCAAAAATGTCCCTTGAAGTCTTCCCCAGTGACTTTATAATCTGGGTTCCCACACAAAATCCTCATGCAGGCACTTGTTGACTACTTTTTAGCTTAACTCTGATGACAAATAGTCCTTTGGATGGCTTCACAATCTATCCTTCCCTATGGGACTGAATAATTTTTCTTTTTCTTCTCTTTGTGAAAGCACAAGTCTCTACCACTAACAGAACACATCTTCCATCTTTGCTCTTTCCTTTTGTATTCCTGAATTTTACTTCCTCCTTTTTTTTTTTGTATCATCACTTCAGTCACTGTGGTCTTCAAGTCTCCCTTGAAGTAGCTTGCTTGCCACTTCATGTCTCTGATCACTAGAGTGGGCAGATATTCTTATGTGCTCCGTATCACTTTGGGGCTTCACCCTCACCCCACCATTCCTAATCCATATGATTATTTTGGAACTGACCTTATACCCTGCTCCAGAGGTGGACACATGAACCAGGCCTGGTCAGCCAACAACTGGTGATTGGATTAGAATGGCCAAATGACTGAGGATGAGCCAATCAAATCCTTTAAGGAGCTTGTGTTACAAGCAGGAGTCATTCTCCATGATATTGTAAGTACTAAGCATAATGTAAGCTTGAAGTTGCTGGTGGCCATTCCTGCCACCTGTGGAGAGAGGCTACTTGAGAATGATGACTTCACAGATCATGCAGCATCAAGAAATGGAGAGACATATAATCTTGGCCTTGTAGTTTAATGCCTGCCTCAAGCCATGCCTAAAGTCACCTCAACCTCAGGACATAATAACTATCAACAGGAAAACATTTTACAGAGTAGATCTCCATACTGTTTTTAGGAGACAGAGAAAACACCCACCTTCACTAAATGTAAACACTTTGGGTGTTGAGGGAAGACAGCAGATATAAGAGCAGGAAGTTTCAAATCACTCCCTGAGCTGGCCTGAGGGCTTCCATGGAAGTTCCTTAAGGGATACCATAGAAACCAGAAGGCAGGCCTAAGAATAGCTCTGTATATTTTTTGTATGCTGGGCTTCAAAATAAGATTTCTGAAAAAAGTTTCTACTGCTAACAAAATCAAAAACAAAATAAAACTCCTTTAAAAATCATTGGTGCAATGTTTACGTTAGTTCTCCTAGAAACCCAACTTCTGCTCTCTATATCTTGCTTTTAGTTGATCATTACCCTAATGTGACTGAATTTACCCCCCAATCATGCAATCATTTCATTACATTTCATACTTTTTTTCCCTCCCATAGTCACTTAGGGGTGATAAAGAAGGAATTTCATCCACATACTCTTCTTTCCTTTCTCATGGATGTCGGCCAATCCAGATATTCAACAAAATTAAATTCATCAAATATTTATTGAGTGAAAGGTAGTGCTATATGCTGTATTTTATAGCATTCATAAAATCTTTTAACTCCTTGAGAGGTAGGTAGCTATTTATATTTGTGTTTAATGAATGAGGTGAAGTGATCATCTCCAAGGTCACATGGCAAATTGTTGACAGAGCTAGAAATACAGCCTCCTCCACAATCTTTATATTAAATAGCCCATAGTGTGTTAAACACTGTTTTAGTTTCCTTGATGCTGAAACATATATCCTACAACGTGGTAGCTTAACAAGAGGAATTTATTGGCTCACGGTTTCAGAAGCTTAGAAGGCTTGCTTCCTTGGTATCTTCTGACTGGCCAGCAATCTTTGGGGTTCTTTGGCTTTTCCATCACATGGCAATCCACATGGAGGCATCTTCTCCTTTCTTTTCTAGGTGCTCTTGGCTTCCAGCTTCTGGCTGTTCCCTGTAGCTTCTCTCTCCATCTGACTTTCACTCTGCTGATAAAGGACTCCAGTAATATGGATTAAAGCCCAACTTCATTTAGTTGGGCCACACTTTAACTGAAGTAACAGCTTGAAGATATTTTATTTACGATGGGTCCACATCCACTAGAATGCAAACCAAGACCAAGACCAAGAACATGACCAGACTGGCATACACAGTTCAATCCACATCAAACACATTAGCACAAAGTTGGCTTAGGAACTGCTAGTTTCCTCCCACTCCAGTGGGAAATATCTAGATTCTTCTATCCATGATGATTTGCATGGAAAAGAGGTCTCTCTTATCCTTTAGATTATGTTTTTCATTTAGATGTTCTTATATCATTGTGCTACACTGTAATATTTAGTCGTTTCATTATTGGTGAGACTCTTGTTGGCCAGGAAAGCACAAAGACCTGTTACTATGGAATTCTCAACACTAAGATTCATAGTAGAAAAGAGTCAACACTAAATTATTTTGTAATTTTGTCCAGCAAGGACAAAGAGGGAGAACCTGCAGACTTTTAAAAATTTGCAACTTCTCTCCAGCCATCTGAATCTGTCAATCAGTGATTGAGTAAAAAATGATATATTTAGGCCTATTATATGCCAGGCACTGTTCTAGGGCCTGGAGATACAGTGTGAACCAGGTGGACCGAGTCAATGGAGGGGATGGAGGTGGATATGAATGATCCCTACTCCCGCCGTCCTGTTCTTGATGGCTCTTATCCTTGGCACCACAGTTTAGGGCAGGAAGCAGTATATTATGTTTTGATACAGCTGAGCTAGGAATAACTTTCACATTTTTAAAGAGATCCTGTGTAGCCTGCAAAGTCTAAAATATTTAGAGTCTGGCCCTTTACAGAAAAAGTTTGCCAACCCCTCATTTAGAATGACCTATACTTCTTTCATCAAGACAGAATAAAGAGTTTAGGGGAAATTGGGTGTAGCTCAGTGGTTGAGTGCCTGCTACGCATGTACCAGGTCCCAGGTTCAATCCCCAGTACCTCCTAAAAGAGTTCAATGGCCAGCCCATTACAGTCTATTTAAAAATTATAAAAAGTATTATTATTCGCTATGGTTGTTAAACAGTGTTAAAGGATAAAAAGTGGTGGGAGGATAGACTTTTTATATCAATTTTGTAAGAAAATAAAATGAATGTCTTTTAAGAGCCATTACACTATAACTTTGTTTTCCTTAGATTATAACCTTCCCATAAAGTGTGGAACCCTCTAACTAGTTTTTCTGGGATTTTTCCATTATTTTCCTTGTACCACAGATGAAGGATTAGAAGATGACCTGGAGAAGCGAAGACAGTGGGAAGGAAAAAGAGAAGTTAATTTGCCTTTACTTCTGCCCTACGGCAATGCCTACTTAGAAATCTATTAATCTAAATGTGCTCTGCATTTTTCCTTATGTGTAATTTTTCTTTAAAAAAAAAAAGAAAAAAAGCAAACAACCTTCCTTTCACTTGTCAGTGTTTCTTAGCACTTTCTGTCTCTTTTATGCACTTACATTTCCTTCCCTTCCTGCTTCTTCGAGCTTCTCCTACTTGGGCAAAGTTCAGGGTCACTGGCTTAATGTGCACTTTACTCCCTTGGTTGGGTTTGTTGACTTTCACCCTTAAGGATAATTCAGAGCCATGGAGTTGCACCCTCTTCTCCCTCCTGGAAACTGCTGAGAGGTAACATGACTATCATCCCTGCTCTGACCTTGTGGATGGGCTGTCCTGGTATCACCCTTAGTGCAGGACTGTTTGAGCCAAGCCCAGTTCACAGTGTACTGAATTTGAAGAGGCTTTCAGCTGTAGCCACTAGTGTCCTGGATTGGGCGTCAGTGAACTAATGCTAGCTCTTCTGCTACTTTGTTGTTGGACCTGAGCCAACTACTTAGCTCTTGAATACCTAAATTCTTATATCTGTAACAGTAAGATAATACTGACTTTCATTTCAGCTTCTTGGAGTAAAATTAAAACCATATAGGAACATTGATGTTACCATGGTAACGGTCATGTCAGAAATCTAGCATGCCATGGAGAAAATAAATTATTTATGAAAAGAACTTGTAAAAAATTCCTGTCATTGTAATAAAAGGTTCTTACAGGAAATCCTGGGAATATACTTTCACATTAATTTGCATTCATTATTTCAGGGAGTTCATCATTCTGTCCAAGCTACCTAATTCTAAATTCACAGAATAAAATAAATTAGCATTGTCTCAAGATGCAATATTCAGAAGCAACACAGAGTGCTTCTAGTAGCCTGTATAAGGGGAAAGAAAAGACTGGCTTACTGGGGCCATTTATCAAAACCAGGGAGGAGTCAGTGGGTGTGGTCTGTCTGGGCAGAGACAGTTTAGACTGAGGATCATCTGAGGAAAACAGGAGTTAGGCACTGTACCAAAAAAACTAATTTGTTGTGATATTATTATCTTAGAAAAATCTAAATATCCAGAAAAGTCCCCCAAAGAAAATATTAGTTACCCATATTATCATCATTCAGAGATAACCAATATTAACGTTTTAGTTTATAGCCTTCCCGCCTTTTTCCTATAAATACAGTCTTCCAAATATTGTTTTGCAACCTGCTTTTTGGCTTGTGAACATTTTCCCAAGTCATTAAATATTCTTCCAGAATATGAGTGGCTGATTTCTTTAACTAATTCACATTATAAAATATTTAGATTGTGTCCTGTATTGTCTCTGGTTAAGATCAATTCATGTATCAATTTGAGACCTCTTGCCTCCAGTTTAGCTGACAAATTTTAGACCTGCAAATATTTTGATCCATCCATGATGCTTCTATTGCTAACAACACTCCTTTCTTCCTTCCTATCAGCCAGCTAGAGCAAAGGCACTTGAACTCCCCTTCAAGAACGAATTCCTCTACAAGTCTTGAAAGAAGACCCTTTCCTGAATTTTTCCCCACATTCTTTGGTCCTTGTGGAAGCATCTTTTACCTAAAACATTATTTTTTTTCCTCTTATTGAAAATACCTTTTTTCTTTCTTTCTAAATTCTTTTTTTAACAATAATATTGATCTCTTCATTTTAATTCCAAATTCATTTTTTACCTTCTCTTTTAATGGTTCTTTTATTTCCCAATCCAGTGGATCTCAAACTTTTTAGTATCAAGATCCCTTTAAAAATTTTATTTGAGTTTTATCTATTGATATTTACCATATTAGAAATTAAAACTGAGAAATATTAAAAATATTTAGTATTTAATTTAAAGATAATAAGAAACCCATTACATATTTTTTCTATTACATATTAACATAAATAACATATTTTATGAAAAATAACTGTTTTCTAAAGGAAAAACAAATTTAGTGAAAAAAGTGTATTGTTTTACATTTGTGCAAATCCCTTTAATGTCTGGCTTAATGAAGGACAGCTGGATTCTCATAGCTGCTTCTGCATTAACACTGTTGCCATATTTTGTTTTGGTTGAAGTATATGAAGAAAATCTCAACTCACATTGATATGTAGTTGGAAAAGGGAGGACTGGCAGCCCCCCTGAAATGTCTCAGGGGAGCCTCTGACCTGCTGGACAGTCTTCTTGTGCTGTAGTTTCCTTTTTTGTGAAAATATGGTGGTGATAATAGTATTTCAAAGGTGTTCTGAAATTAGAATGTGAAAAATGCTACAGGGACAGGCAGAAACATACACCTGTACATAAAAGAGGAAAATGCTTCCTTTGTGGCACTTGGGAAGACATATGCTGTTCAAAGTAACATGGTTACTAAAAGAAATTGTTCTTTCCAACACATATTTAGGTTTCACAGTTTACCACTGCATCCAG
The DNA here is from genome assembly GCA_029593785.1 of Cabassous unicinctus. Taxonomy (NCBI): domain Eukaryota; kingdom Metazoa; phylum Chordata; class Mammalia; order Cingulata; family Chlamyphoridae; genus Cabassous; species Cabassous unicinctus. The sequence continues at coordinate 36,516 of JAQZBX010005497.1, forward strand.
AAACTAGGAATTTTCTAAATAACATAAAAGTAAAGCTTCTTCATGTGTTTCTGGTTAAAAAAAATACCCAAATAAACAAAACAAAACAAAAAACCCACTTTCCAGGAAGTTAAGATGTGAATTCTGGTTTAATTTCAAAATGGACATCTATTTCACTGAGACTCACTGCCTAGTTTTCTTTTAATTCTTTGATCTGTAAAGTGGACTCACTCTTTGTTTCTTGGAAATGTTGAATGTGTCTTATTTTAACTAAATGTAGATTAGAAGTAGAACTAATCTCAATTGGACATTTTAGAGTCAGAATATTAAGTTTTCCATGGTAGACCTCATAATGCATTCTGCATGCTGTAATTGATCTAATATGAGATACGTACGAGGCTTGCTATATACCATATTCCACAAGGGATTTGATCATGTGCACTCTGATGGCAGAAGTGAAGTTGCAATGCTTGTATCCCTTACAGGGCCCATTTCACACAGAGATAGCCTGCAGGTGAAGGATTTGGGGACAAGTTGGCACGGGTCATCACCACGGAATCTTATGTCCTTAACCCTCATCCAGGAGTCCAGTAGATTGTCCGCCCTCCTAGGGACCACATACTGGTGACTCTTGTCTGGCAGTAGCTCCACTCTAGTCTTTGGCATCTGAACTAGCGTATGTGGGTGAGGGCCAGGGGTGGGGTAGGGCATAGCTGTTTTTCTCTGATGTGCCCCCAATTCTGGATTTTATCTCAACATGGCATCTCATGGTGTTGGTGAGTATTTGCAGGCTGAATTTCAGAGAGACTGAGTTGTGTCTGCATTTGGAAAATGGAGAAAATGGTCCCTAGCATTGGGTGAGGACAAAATGAGAATGGATGTGAAAGTACTTTGAATATACTTAAGCACCATATAAATTTAAGAATTGTTGTTAGTGTTTTCATCTGCCTAAAACCTCCTTCTTGGGAGGAATTGCAGTGAACAGAGCCACAAAAGCCTGAAGAGATACTTTCATTTCCTTCTATTAGGCCTGGGAAAAGAACATGCTGGAGCCTTCCCAAATCTTCTCATCATGCCAATCCTCTTCCTAGAATTTCTGGAGTTAAGTTGACTTTGGCTTTATATAAAGCCAGCTGAGTTGTTGACTCTCCCACCCCTCCCTTATGTCATAGTGAAAGGTACAAACTGGTACTGAGCATTTTATCTCCCCATATGATCTGGTGACTTGTTCTGCCATGCAAAATTGAGTGCAGCATTCATTGTCAATTACTTTATTTTTCACAACTTTTCACATCTAAAAGTAGCTAATAAAATCACTGAAGATACACTTTATGAGAATATATCAAATGCTCTCAGTGTGCACATCCAACATATGAAAAATCCTCTTGATTTTTTTTTTTTTCAGTTAAAGGTAGGCAGGGCCTTGGCACTGAAATAATTTTTGAACTTAGAAATTGATTCTTGAGTGAAAACTTGATTTCTTTGTGTTTAACTAGATTGCAATTGCTCCTCTTAAAAAAAGGTCACCAAAATTTGGAAAGGACCACTGATTCTAATTGTGACAATCAAATGCTTGCTAAATTTTATCAAAAAGCTTTTTTTCCATTCACTTAGTAATATTTACTCATACTTTTACCACCACAACACACCAAAAAATCTTGGTTCCTCAAGCAATGAGGCAATCATATTTTAATGGATGAGGCTTAGATTCATTGTATTAGCAGGTTTATTAGTGGGCTATATGCACATATTTCAGGATCTGTGCACCTAATTTTCTTTACTGCAGTAATGGAACTATGCTTCCCCTGGGTTTATCAGCGACTTTGCAAGTTGAATGAAAAGATGTCTATAAAGCACTTAGAGTTTCTAGAGATAGCTGGGTCATATATTTATGTGACTTTATGTCTATAGAGCCAAGGTAGAATAAGCTGGGTGACTGGGGGCGGGGGAGGGGGGAGGAAGGCAACAGAAGTCAAGGCTGAGGAATTGGAAAGAAGAAGCTCTGAGAAAACTGCTCTTGAGTAGCATTTGCTTCTTGTGGCTGCCATGTTTCCTGTGGCAAAATGAGGCTTTCAAGCTACATATTATTCAGATTATTCTTTGGTGCCCATGAAAAAAGTAGGCCAGCTCTAGACTCATGGTTGAGCACTAAGCAAAATGCTCCAATTATCCTGTGAACTATGTCAACCTAGTTTATATATAAGTATTAGGCAAAATGAGGAAAATATTTTAGGCCCGAGATTATAACCCAGAGTATTTCACATATACCATTATTTAAGCATAAACTGGGATTTTTCTTTTTTGCTCCCAACAATGTATGAATAGCCAAGTGACCCACACCCCCTTTTAAACAGATGTCACCAACATTTTTGTGACCTTCCCTGCATTTATGCACAGTATTTCCAAATACTATGGAATTATTGTAATGCTTCTTTCCTATTGCTAGAAGTATCATTGGATGAGTTTTGCATTACAGTAAAAGAGCCTGAGCTGTTGTGTTCCCATAGGTGTCTTCGAAAGGAAGAGGGTGACCACAGCCAAGTTTAGAATTAGGGAAAGAGGGACAGAGATAGGGTGGGATATCAAAGCTTCCCCGTTATAACGGCTGCTGTGGTTGCCCTGATAAAAATAGGAGGAAGGAAGCCAGCCTGAGGTTCTTGGACCTTGAAGTCCTTCATCTACCAACAAGAATGCAAACTAGCAGCTCTAAAGAATTTATCAGCAAACAGTTTCTTAAGAACAGTTGAACAGTATTATGGAAGATGAGCTGGTTTTTCTACTCCAGCATTTCTAGCAAAAAAGTGTGCTCTCCTGTTTTAGACAGAATGACCACACTAAGAATTTAAAATATCTCCTAGGCATATCTTTCCAAAGCTTCTAGGATGTGAGTCATTATATCAGAATCTTGAGGAAAAGACAACACAGTCTTGGGGCCCTTGCAGAAAATGACATGTCATCTCCAAGCCTTGCTAACACAGCAATTCCTTTAAAAGACTAGTTCTGGGATTCTTTACTGTCCTGCTGCTGATGAGGCCATTCCCAGGACAGAGAGACTTAGCTATTTCACATGGCCCGTGAGAAGCTAGCCCATGACTTTCCCCTCCTCTGTTCTCTCCTTACCTTATGGTCCTTATTCTCTCTTAAACTGCTCTCGAGTAAGGCTTTGATCAACTCCTTTGTCCAAAGACGCAGAAAGAGCAAGTAGCGAAATTTTGGTATGTTTTCTTTCTCAGGACTATTCTCATTAGGGGACTAAGGAACGAAATTCTACTTGAAGAATTACAGGCTTCTCTCAGCTTGGTGGGGAGGTGTTTGGGGCAGCAAGGAGAACACTTTCTATCCCACCTAGGTGTCTGTTTACCTCTTATGAAGGCAGGCCCTGATGGGTTCCCGCAAACATAGTACACATCAGCCCCCACCCCAGCCCCTTCAAAAATCGTAGTTGGTATACCTGTGCTATGTGTCAAGGTAAAGGCTGAGTGGAGGAAGCTTTTCCTAATGCCCTGTCTGCACCTGCCTCAAGGGTTGTGTCTAGTGTGACGTTACAGCACAACAACTGTTATACAATAGGTTCAAGGCTGAAGACCAGCCTTGGTGGGAGTTGGGCCATCAGACTTGGGCAAGGGCCAGTTACTGAGAAAGGTTTCTGTCTTTTTTCAGGATTTTTATAAAGAAAGCAAAGTGAAAGTTATATTAAATATTTGCAACAGATTATATATAGTAAGAAACACCAAGACAACATAAATTATGAAACTGCCCTCCTTCCCTTTATCCAGAAAAGGCAAGGCTCTTTTTTTAATAGTAATATCCCTGGACTTGCTTGTCTTACTTTGTATCCTCGTTTAGTTTGTGGACTAACATTGGAGGGAATCCCCCAAAACCATAGTGCAATCCACATAACTTTCTCTATTTCCCTGACAAATCTACCAATCAAGGACAAGTGGTCTTTCTAACTATGTCAGCCTACTCTGTAAATGACACTTCAGGTACTTTGGGTTGAAAATTAAAGGTCACATTTCTTTTGAGGCAATATGATTTACAGTAAGTGTCATTGCAGACATATGAGCAAAATGTTTTTGGTATCAGGAGAAGGAAATAATTCCAACTGAGGAAGGAAATTATATCAACAGTAACAATCATAATCATAGCAGCTCTTAATTCAACTGTTCAGTTAGGCCACACATGTGCACTGGTGCTTAATTTTGAGAAGTAACACATTCAATTTCAAAGTTGGAGAAATGTAGGAGATGATGGTTCTTTGTCAAGGGCAGCACTGATTGACAGACCTTCAGTAAGGCATTTACTAACTTTCTTTGCCTCAGCCTCTCCACTTGTATAATGAGGGTGATTATACTTGTGCATCATATAATTCATAGGAAAACTTCAAATGAAAATGAATAGAAGCACCAAGACCTTTTCCTGATAAATAGTAGTAAGTGGTAGTAGGGTGTTGCTATGTATATCGACTTCACCGTTACGTTTGGGAATTTGTTTCTTGGGTTGAAATACAAATTTCATAAGCATTTTTGGAGACGAATTTAGACTTTATGAAATACTGGAGCATTTTTAGTAATTTCAAATGGAAATGTTCAAATAAGCTGTATTAGGCTCTATATATTCAGTTGTGTTCGGCACACAAGAAAACCAATGGTTTTGTGAATGCCAAGCTAGAAGGAGGGATACAAAAATAGAGGTGACCCAACCTCTGCCCTCAAGGCCCTTCCAACCTCATGGGTGATACAGATGTTTGACGAAAATGCTAGTGCCATAAGAGACTTAAGAATAAAATATTGGATTGGAAAGGAGGAGATAAAAATTCTAAGAGTGAGGACTAGAGGAGGAAATAATATTGACAGTAGCAACAATGATAATAATAGAGTCTATTCCAGACATATTAAAAATATTATCTCATTTATCCTCCTCCAAAACTCAGTGAAGTAATTATCCTTATTTTATAGATGAAGAAACTGAGGGCTAGACAGATAAAATGACTTGTGCAAGGTGATATGGCTGGGGAGAGGTGGAACCAAGATATTAAGTTCAGGGCTGTCTAACATAAAACCCATGTTCTTTCTACTCAGCATGCATCTCAGTGACAATGCCATCTGGAAAATGTAGTGATGTCTATGTACAATTTTAACTCATCCAGAGAGACACTTGCCCTGAAATTAGCCATGACTCTATGACACCTCCTTGGCAATTCAGAGGCCACTGAGGCAGGAAGACAGGAGCCCTGTACACCAGGAGGAACAGGGTCCATGTGGACAACTAGTCTCCTTGCTCGGGCTTGTACGGACCTGGCTGCCTGCCCTGGAACGGGAGCCGACAGGGCGTTCTCTCTTCCTTAGAAAGGGTTGGGGAGTTGGGGATAATCCCATCCGGCTTTTCCTAAGTACAAACCAACTAACTACCACTGGCACACACACAAACGGTTTTTATTTCATGCTTTCCTTTCTGGAACCATTTTCTTCAACTGTCTCTTAGGAGATCCTTCCTTGAGAACAAATAGGCAGGTTGAAATCTTTACTATATTTTTTAATGACCATATTTTCTAAGACACATAGTCTGAAAAACAAAAAGAATTTTTTTCTGATTGAGTTTATCATGTGAAAATTCTTACAAAGATATAAAACTTAAGTAACCTTTTAGTTATGGTTTTAAATCATTTGCTTTTATTGAAATGAATAAAAATTACATGAAACTAGGAGCAGTTTAGGACTATGTTGTATTTATAATATGCAAAGTGATCTTAAAATCTTACAATGTGATAGTTTTCATCCTTAAGTGAAAAAACTTAAAGGATAATATATTCTGTTCATATTATCCTTATTTTAGAATCTGATAGCAAGAGAAACAATATGACAACATTTTGAAAACATTAGCCCAGATTAAACAAGGAGTTGTATCTAAGGTATAATTGGTTTATGATCAGCGCAATGCCTTACTACTATGGTATCTGGCCAGCCCACTGTTGGTTTTTTTGTAACCCCAAAATACAAAAGAAGAAGAAACAACCATTGCTTTCTCCACTGTGGTCAGTTGCCTGAATTCTTGTCCTAAGCCATAGTCACCAGGATGCCAAGATGACTGCCATAGTCACAAAGAATGAAAAATGATTCTACTCTGTTACTACTTTTCAAAGTTGTACTTTAGCCCTTGTAATGGAATTCAAATTGTGCCAGCCATATTTTATTAGTCATTCCCTTGGGATTTTTATTATTATTTTGAACAAGATCTATTTTCGTTTAATTCTATGGGAACCACACATAGTTTGTACATTTGCCAAAATTTTATTTTCCAATGAGTATTACACAATTCTAAATAAGTACATTCTGCATTTTTCTGCTAGAACATAGGAGGGGTGAACTCAATTAGGAAAACCATTTTTAAATTATATACTGTAGCCTGAACTTTTTTGTAATTCTAGCATTCTGCTAACCAAAAGTGAGTTTAGTTTTGCTTATCTTTCAGAATGATACATTAGACCCAAAAAAAATCTTTTTTAAAAAGAAAAAAGTCACTAAGGACTGATTTGTTACAAAAACATGGCTTATTTGTTGACTTATATTGCAGTTTTGAACTTATAACTGCTTGATGTGTTTATTCATATACAGAGATAATCACTAGATAGAATTGTGTTAACTACAATAACCACAAAATTAATATTACATGCCCTTCTTCTTAACAGAAAAAAAGACACATTTTCTTACCTGTGTTTTGGAGCATATATATATATATATATATGGGAATCTTGGTTTGTTGCCAGAGGTGGGAAGACCTCTTGTTCCCCTGCACTGAGTGTCCAGGGGACAGGTGTTAGGCTATGTCTCTTTAACTTGAGGAAAGCATAATATTTCCAGTTGCAATAAAGCTTAACTCCCAGGACTAGAAGAAAGAAAAAGATGCAATCTTATTACAAGACAGGATCTTCAAGTGTCTCAGACCCTGAGGGATTTTAGATGTTATATTCTATTCAATAAACAACAGAATCCTTGAGCAAAACTGTCCATACCAAATCTATAGAAAATAATGAATCCTGCCACTAAAGCTTAAACAAACAAACAAAGAACAAAGTTACAAAGCATCTGCAAAGACTTTTCAGAGCACCAAGGAGAAAACTGAGGAGAGTTTTAGTAAATGCCATTTATTCTCTTGTCAAAAAAGAAAATAAAGGGGAGTGTATGTAGCTCAAGTGGTTGAGCACCTGCTTCCTATGTACAGGGTCCCAGGTTTGATCCCTGGTACCACCTAAAAACAAATAAAAACAAACAAATTCTTTTTGGAAAGTGGATGTGGCTCAGTGGTTGAGTACCTGCTTCCCATGTTCCAGATCCTGGGTTCAATCCCTGGTACCTCCTTTAAAAAAAAAAAAATGGCTTCAGAAGTAAACCGAAATGCTATGAAATGCTTATAGAAAAAAAGAAAAGAAGGCAGATTTTTTGTTTTTTTTTCCTCCCCCTCTGAGATGGCTCCCTCATCTGTTTGCTCATTGTTTTTGCTTGTTGTTTTTGCACGTTGCCTGCTTGTTGTTTTTGCTAGATGTCTGCTCGTTGTCTGCTTCTTGTTTGTTTGTCTTCTTTAGGAGGCACTGAGAACCAAGCCCAGGAACTCCCATGTGGGAGGCGGGCGGTCAACAGCTTGAACCACATCTGCTCCCTTTGGTTTGTTTTTTTGTTTTTTGTTTTTTTTCCCCCTGAGATGCCCCTAGTCTGTCTGCTTATTGTCTCTGCTTGTTGTGTCCACTCATTGTCTGCTCATCTTCTTTAGGAGGCACAGGGAACCAAACCCGGGACCTCCCATCTGGGAGGCAGGTACCCAACAGCTTAAGCCACATCTGCTCCCTGCTTATTGTGCCTGCTCGTTGTGTCTACTCATTCATCAGCTCATTGAATCAGCTCATTGCATCTGCTCATCTTCTTTAGGAGGCGCCAGGAACCGAAACTGGGACCTCTCATGTGGGAGGCGGGCACCCAACTGCTTGAGCCACATCCATTCCCCTAGTTTGGTTTTTGATTGTAGAGACACAGACCATGGAAATCTAGATAACTTAAACAAGTCAGGAAAGTTTGCCTAAATGTCTAAGGCATGAATAAAATTTCATGTTTTGTTTCCCTTTCATATGAGCATAGATTTTTTTAAATGTACTTTTTAATTAAATTTTTGTATGAAATACTTCAAACTTACAAGAGAGTTACAAAAATAATACAAACCCACCATACCCCTAGTCTCCCAGATATCCACGTCCGCCAGTTTTAAGATTTTGCCACATTTGCTGTATTATGCTATCATCTATTTCTCTCTCTCTCTATCATTATCTATCTATCTATCTAATCTATCCATTTTCTGAACACTTGAATATATATAGATTTTACACATGATATTCCTGAACACTTAATACTGTCATGTACATTTTCGAAGAACAAGAATTTTTATGAGTATATCTGTATAAACTTAGCAGTTGAATTTCTGGTGAAAAGATATCTACATCTTTTATTTTGATCAATATTGTCAAATTTGTTGAACCAGTTTTTTCTCCCACAACAATGTTAGAGAATTACTATTTCTATAGTGCTATATTACCAAAGATTTAAATTTTACTCAAGAAAGATTCAGTTTAAAGTAATCCATTTTTATCCTTTATAAAATGGATGGACATTTTTTTAAGTTTTAAATATTTTTATTAATTCATTTAAAAGATTAACAAATCCGTTATGTGGTAACATAAATAATACATTTCAAGAAAAATTATTTTCCAAAACAAGCAAAACATTTAGTGGAATGACAATGTTTAACATTTTTGCAAATTTCTTTAATGTCTAGCTCAATAGAAGACAGCTTGAGTCTCATAGCTGCTTCTGCATTCAATCTGTTGTGATATGTTGCTTTGGTTAAAGTATATGAAGAAAATTTGCCTCACACAGATATTTAATTGGAAAAGGGAGGAGTATTTTTAGTAGCCTTTCCAGGTAACAATGGATATACCATGATTCAACACCAAAACTCAACTGGCAATTCCTAATGATTAGTTGCAATGTGGAATCTGAAACCATTATTAAAGAAATCTTTGGCTCTGTTATATAAAAATCCATTGGTCTACCATGTATTTTGAATGGCTCTCCTACCACATATGACTTTTTTAAAAAACAATTTATTGAAGTATATCATTCATACTTGAACATACATAAACTGTAAGTGTTCAGTAAACATTGTGATCTTA
>JAQZBX010005497.1:45811-56335 GCA_029593785.1 Cabassous unicinctus
CCCCCCCACCCCCGTTTTTGCTGTTTCTGGGTCCATTCACTGGGCAACTCTCTGTGTCTGTTTCCTGCCCTCTCTTCTCATCCTTCTCCTCCTGTCTTCACGGAGATTCGATCCTTGGAATCTCCAATGTGGGAGAGAGGCGTCCTACCGCCTATGCCACCTCAGTTCCTGGTTTTTCAGTGCGTCTCATCTTGGCTGTCCCTTGTGTCACTCTAAACTGTTACATCATCATCTTGCTGCATGGCTCGCAGGGCCTGGCAGCTCACCCGTGCATGGGGCCTAGAGGCTTACCTGTGCATGGGGCCTGGCGGCCCACACGCCTTCTATATTTTTCTTTTTTAAATTTTTACCGGGAAGTCCTGGGTGTCGAACACAGGTCCCTCCATATGGGAGATGGACGCCCAACCACCCCGAGCCACATCCATCCCCCTGCTATATCTCTTAAGGTTGACCAAAGATACCCAAAGTTACAGTCTTTTCCCATACAGAATGGTCATATAATAAATCAGGCTTAGTTTATCACCAGCATTCTAAAAACCAGACCTCGGGAGAAAAACTAGGTCTGGGGACACATGCATGATTTCTAATATAATGACTGTTTAGCCTATCCTGATTATCACAAAATCAGGACAGTGAGAATATTCTCATGGATGGACATTTTATCTAAACAAAAAACAGTGTACCTCCTTTTGGCGTATATGCTGTCAGCCTAATGCTATATAGCCCGGTGAGGGAAATAATAACATATTTTGATATAAATAGGATTGGATTGGCAAAGTTGGCTCATACCAGGGTAAAACTTTGTAGGCCAATGAGTTTTAGAGAACATATTTAAAGAGTGATTAAACTGATAACTCTCAAGTTTAAAAGATAATATGCAAAATTATGGTTCTGTATAGAAAGAAGACAACTACCTAAATGTAATTCCAAGAATGCCTGGGGAGATCCTCCATCAGAAACAGTCAAAAACCTTCAGGGGTCCTTGAATCTCCTTCCACAATAGGATAAGGCTAAAACACAAAGATCCCTGGCAATAAACTTAAATTGAATTTAAGGCACAAATGACTAATAGCAGCAGGAATCTCCCCTACTCTGCTGCTTGTATTGGAAGGTGGCTAGGACATTTCTCTAACTAAGAGAGTAAGTACTTGCTCTCTGGGGCCATGCATCTCCTTCACTTCCAATGACTGGTATGTGCCTGGAACAGAAGATGATGAATAATCACAGTGAAGATGATGACCACAGTGAGGACCATGGAGCTCAAGGCATTCTCTGACATTCATTGTTTAGGAGCACTCTATAATGATTTTTATTTGTCATCCCTCATGCCATCTTGTGAGAAAAGCCAGAATGAAAGAGAGCTCAGTCTCCAGAACCCAGAGAAAATAATATCTGTAGTTCACTGACACTGAGACTCGGGTCCTGATGACCAGAGCAGACATTTCACCGTTATGAAAATAAAACCCATTATCTTGGGAAAGGTGACTAACAATGACCATTAGAGAATTATGTAATTAAAATGTTTCATACACTTAAACCCATTTCTCAGGTATTCAATGGAAGTTGGACCGCTGCTTGCTGGCATTCACACATTATACCTAAGCACAGAGCAGTGGTTCTCAACCTTGGCTTCACAGAAGAATCACATGGGGAGCTTTAAAAAATCCTGACATCCTGGGGTCATCCCAGAGCAATTAATGACAATCTCTGGGGTGGGTCCCAGGCATCAGTATTTTTAACCCCAGGTAATTCCAATCTGCAGCCAAGGCTGAGAACCATTGGCACAAATGTGCTAAACTGCAGCATGTATAATCCTTGGTGCCCTTGCTCTTCCTGTCTGCCCCCAACAGAAATTGGTGTAGTAGGTCTGGGAATCTCTCAAACATCTGCATTTCTGACACACATCTCAGGCTATGCTGATGCAGGTGGTCTCTCGTCTACTTGTTGAAAAACACTATTGAGGGTGACTGAAATTCCTGATTTTTCATCTTCATCACTGAACTTCTCTTCTGCATCTCAATAAGCCTGGTTCCCTGGGATTTGTTAATAAACGTTTTTTTTTTTTTAAAGATTTATTTTTATTTATCCACGCCCTATTGCAAGTAAAGGGCTTAATCCAGTAGTGTCCAGTCACTCTGAGGACTGCCATCCCCATCCGGGGGTGGATTGCAGTGCTGAAAAAGCAGTGAACTGTTGTGGGCCACCATCTGTGGGGGAAAGATCTGTGGGATGCCCACCGGCAGGTAAAACCGGAGAAGCAGCAAAGTGGCTCCTCAGGAAAAGTGGACATCGTGGCTACCAGACCTCGTGGTGCCTAGCCCAGCAGTTCCGCTGCATCGTGCTCACTCTGACGACTGCGCACAGATGGGACAGTACCTCATACAGTCTTGGCCTGTGGATGAGGGTATTGTTTGGCTGAAGGAACAAGTAAAAGGCGATAGGGAGTCACCATCAGCTGCGGCCCCTGCGCCAGTTGAAATGCTAAAAGCATACCATGCAGGCAGTGAGATTACTAGTTAAAGGGCCAGCCGCCTGATGGGTTGGAGAGCCCATAGGAGGACACCTAGGAAGGCTTCCCAAGAAGGGGTGCTTGGAATATAAGTCCCAGAAAGCCAGGTGGGTTTGGAAGCCTTCCAAACAGAGGGAGTGGCGTGTTCACAGACCTGGGAGGCCAGACCTGGAAGGGGAAGTAACAATAATCTGTTGTTGCCTGTGCCTCAAGCTCTACAAACTGGGGAAATTGAGGTCATTTGGCCATGGTACTGACCTCTGCAGCTTCGCTGGTTGGAAATCTTAAGCCCATTTAATGTTACTGAAGGAAACTTAGAGAATTTAGAAGGGGAAAAGGTATGGTACCCCCCAAATTGTGTACATTACTGTTCAGTGCTCAAGGAATGTAATGTATACAACCTACATGCGAGTATTGAGAAAATGGATTGACAGATGGGGAGGTAATTCAAAATGAATGTAGGGTTTCTGTGGGGGGGAGATGGAATGTTTGTTGTCCCACTATAAAAAGGAAAAAGCGACTAAAGAGACAATGACATCAAAGGCAATGCATAACCCTGGACAAGATCTAACAAGGAAGCAAAGTAGGCTCAAAAGGACATTATTGGACTTATTTTTATAATTGGAATATAGATTGTAAGCTTTGTATTAAGGTTGGATTTCTTGAGCTTAGTAACTGCACTTAAGGTGATTACAAAGGTGAATATCCTTGTAAATGTACATGATATAATTATTGTAGAATGCAATAGGTCACCAGAAAATAGAATGAGAATAGAGAATGGAAAGCTGAGGGTTAGTCTGTGCAGAATTGGTTAATGACAGTGGTTGAAAGGGAAAGTCTATGGATATGTATATTACTGGAAGGAAAATTTTTAAAATGTAGTATGGGACTAGTGAAACCTTATGTGAAATGTGGATATGGGTGATATTGCATGTACCGAATGCCATTGATTATATGCTTTATGGTGCCTTATTTTGTTGCTGTGGACTTGGGGTACACTGTATTAACTGCCTAGATATTGCGGAAGATATTGTGGTCAAACACAGGTTTGACCACCTGTGTTACAATTGGCAGAGTTGGCAGACCAGGGTCTCTACCTGCATTACACTCCTCTTCTTTAGGAGGTACTGGGAACCGAACCTGGGACCTCCTATGTGGTAGGTGGGTGCCCAACTGCTTGAGCATATCTGATTCCTGTTAATAAGGCTCTTAACCCCAAGGTAATCATTTTTATTGCTTTGCCCCTGGAACAATCCTAAGATCTACATATACCACTTGCAGTGAGTGGTTCCAAACTGGCCATAAAATCCAACGAGATCCTCACCAAGGCTGAACAGAGTGGAAGGATTACATCAAGCCTTCTACATGGCATGCTTTTGCTAATAACTCCTGGAGTAACACTTTAAACACACATGAATGTGCACACACACCTACTTCAACATGATCACTAACATCAAAATGCATTGTTAGAGCTTTTCTGCTGACGCATAATTAACTTGTTACCTCTGAAGAAACTGAGTATATTTTTAACTGTTTACCCAGAATTAGTCTTCTACTGTTTGCACTCGTATTTTCCCTTTTCAGGTTTTGTTTAACTTTTAACGTTATTTTTTTTTTAAATTTACTCCCCTACCCCACTCCACTTGCACTCGCTGTCTGCTCTCTGTGTCCATTCGCAACATGTTCTGTGTTTGCTTATCTTCTCTTCTCATCTTCTCTTTAAGAGGCACTGGGAACCGATCCCGGGAACTTCTGACGTGGGAGAGAGGCACTCAATCACTTGCACCACCTCATCTCCCTGGTTTATTGTGTCTCTCACTGTCTTTCGTCTGTGTCTCTTTTTTGTTGCATCATCTTTTTGCACCAGCTCTCCGTGCAGGCCAGCTTGCCTTCACCAGGAGGCCCCGGGAATCAAACCCAGGAGCTCACATATGGTAGACGGGAGCCCAATCGCTTGAGCCACATCTTCCTATAGCATGATTATTTTTTACCACTGTTCGCCTAATTATCTTGGTGCCACTGGCAAATGATGAGTGCATGTTTTTTCCATGATTCAAGTTGTCAAGGAAAATTTAAAATATTCTGGTGCCTGGAACCGATTCTGTGCATTTGCACTTTGTATTTCCTAACACTCTACTTGCCTGTTTGAATAAGCATAGCCCAGAATGGGGTGGCCAAGAGTCAGCACTGTAGAGTAAAAAAAGAATGGGCTTTGGGGTGAGACAAACCTGATTCAGACTGTTAGTTCTGCTTCTTACTAGCTGCATGAACTTATGCAATAAATTAATCTCCTAGAGATTCATTTTTCCTTTTGGAAATGTGGGGCTACAATATCTCCCTCAAAAGGCCATTGTGGCAATGATTAATGAAATGTGAAAGAGTTTAACACATTAGCTGACTTGTAATATCAAGTTTTTTTCCTTTCGTATAATATATAACACAAACAGTAGAGATATAAATGTGGATATTTTTATAACTTAATCTACTCCAAGAAATTATGAGTAAGGAAAATAATTCAAACTCGTGCTGTACTAACCCTCAGAAGGTCACTCAAACAAGGGTGACTGGGTTAACTCCAGTAGTGGGGGGTGTTGGACAGGAGAACTCTGGGTGTTGGCCAAGGACACCAACCATGGCCAACGGGAGGCAGAGGCCAGTGTTCAAAGGCTGTGGGAGCAAAAGGCGGCCCTCAGAAAACCTGGAAGAAGCCTAGAGGAGGCAAAGGGTCAGCCTCAAGGAAGAGACCAGGAGCCTGAGTCAGCCTCATGGAGATGGTGGAGCCTGGACATCCTGAGACACACTTGTCTTTTTAGATTAACCTGGCCAGACATTTCTGTCCTTGTCATATTCTCCTTCTGCTAGGCATTTTTGTGATGGGTATATGTGTATTCTTCTATAATTAGACATCTTATTAGGAAAAGTAGGCTTAGTAATCTTCTCCTAACTCTGAAATAGCAGTGGCTGAATTCAATAAAAGTTAATTTGGGGCTCACATGACAGTCCACTATAAGCCTTCAGGGAAGGGGGTCTGCTTCATGCCATTTTTCAGGGACCCAAGTTCTGCCACCCTCAGCAGGGGTTCTTAATTTCTTTTATTTTCTTCTTTCTTTTTGTGATGAATTCCTTTGAAAAGTTTGATGAAGTCTTGTGCACTCTTTCTCAGAAGAAAGTTTTTAATTTCATCACATAAAATATGCAATATTACAAAGGAAACCAATTAAATGGAAATTCAGTTATCAAAATAGTAAAAATACAAAACTTTGATAGCATAACATATATGCTTTTTTATTAATGTACAGTATTTTTAACATGGGACGTCATCATGCTGGAGGACTTCTGGAGCGTCACTAGAGCATGGTCTGCTAAACCTGAATCAGGGTCAGCAGCACTTTTGACTTTTAAAGTCTTGTGTGAACTTTGTGTACATTGTCTGGCTGCCTCCTGTCATGTGACAAACTATAAACTTGTGGCTTAAAACAACCATTTTATTTTACTCATGATTTTGTGATTCAAGAATTTGGGAAGCGCTCAGCTGAGGATCCAAGCTCAGTTTGCCCAGCTGGCCCAGCTGAGCCCTCAGGAGCATCTGATCTCCAGCAGAAACAGGTGTCCCTGGAGGCCCGGCAGCTGTGTGAGGCCCAGACGCAGTGGCAGTACCCCATAGAGCTGGCCGAGGGGCACCACAAGACCCTGCAGCTGCTGCTGAAGCAGCAGACGGCCATCTGGATGACAAACTGATTTGGTGGAGCAGCTGGCCGGGAATGGGGTCCCCATCCCCGAGGGCAGTTGGTACGTGCTACCGTCCTGGCGTGAGAAGTTGACCGAAATCATCTGGCAGAACCAGCAGCAGATCCTGTGCCAGCTGGCCAGTGGAGGAGGTGCTGGCTGAGGGCAATGCCACCATCACGGACATCATGTCAGCTGGTGACTAGCACTTTCATCATGTCGAAGCAGGTCCTGAAGACCCAGCCCAAGACCTGCTGGTGGGTGGGAAGCTGCATGTGCACATGGACCTTCCCCAGGTGAAGGTGATGCGCCTCACTGAGCAGCAGGCCAAGTCTCTGCTCAAGAACAAGAATGCCCATGGTGATGACAGTGAAGAGGCCTCAAACAGTGTCTGTGTGATGGAATATCATCAAGCCAAAGGCACTCTCAGCACCCCCTTCAGGAATACATCTCTGAAGTGAATTAAGAGGTCTGACAGTTGTGGAGCAGAGTCGGTGACAAAAGAAAAATTTACAGTCCTATTTGAATCATAGTTCAGTGTGGGTGGAAATGAGGCATCCACTAGGGAAGCTGGGGCTAGGAGATCCACTTCCAAGGTGGCTTCTTCACCCACGTTTGGCACCTCAGTGCCCCTTTGCCTTTCTCTTCATATGACTCGGGCTTCTCACAATGTGGTGGTCTTGGGGTGACCATAATTCTTAGATGGAAGCTGGCTTCCAAGAGTAAGTGTTCCAAGAGATGGGCAGTGGAAGCTGCTTGTCTCTTAAGGTCTGGCCTGGAGACTGGCACAGCATTACTGTTGCCACATTCTACTGGTCCCAGCAGTCAGTCATAGAGCCTGCCCAGTTCAAGGGAAAGGGCCACAGACTTCACCTCTCAATGTGAGGCATGCCAAAGAGTTTGTGTCCATCTTTAATCTGATATATATATGTGTGTGTGTGTGTACATATACATACATATATATGATATAAATTTTATATTTATATATAAATCTCATTTACTTTGTGTTAATAACACTGAAGTAGGTGTCACTGTCTCTTTTCACTCATGAGGAGACAGAACTTCAAAGAAGTTAAGCATTTTGTCCAAAGTCATAAACCTAGTGTGTTTGAAACTATGCTAGTTTGATTCCAATGACTGGGCTCTTAATCACTATACCTTCTTTATACTACTTAACATTACTTGAATCTACCACTGGGAAGCAATATAGAATCTACTGGGGGGAAAAACAAAACAAAACAAAAAACAGTAGTAAGTAAAAAAACAGCTGCTGGTTGCTGGCCAAATATTTGTTCTCTCCCTCCTCCCAAATTTATTTGGAATAGCAATGCATACCACTAAAGGGCATATTCTCCAGGCTACCTTGCATCTAGGTTTGAGCATGTGATCACATTTTGTTTAATGAGATGTAAGAAGAAATAGTATGTGTGACTTTCAGACTGTGTTCTTAAAGAGAGAGTTTTTTGTCTCTCATTCTTTCTTTCTGGCTACCATGCAGATGTGATGGCTGGTGCTCAAGCAGCTATTATGAAACATGAAGCAGCGTGATAAGGTGGTAATATAGAGCAGTAATATAGAAGGAGCCCTAGACCTAATGGTCATGGAGTTTGCCATACTAGCCTTGGACAGATACCTCTGGACTCCTCTTAAGTGAGAGGAAAACAAATGTAAGTTTTGATCTAAGCCACAGTTATTTAGGTTTTTACTATTTCTTACAGCTACATAAATAGAACAGATGTAGGCATTTGGGAGTGTATTAACTTAGTCATGACAGTTTAATCTTAATGAAATAGAAGTTTGAGGAAGCAGGAAATCACCAACAAGCCAAAATGGTATTATAGAGAAAATACATCTGAGAGCAGCTCAAGAAAGAGATGAAAATTCAATTTATTTGCCCACTTTATAATATTATAGGGTGACTAACATATTTGCCAAGGGCCTGGAGTTAATTCTAGTTGGGGAAAATTCAAAAGCTGCACTTATTTTTATACATATAAATAGGGTTGCCCTGAGGGAAAAAGTTTTAAACTATCCCTCTCCCATGCTCCGTAGAGTCTCTTCAGTCATTTCTTTTACATAAGTGAAATGCTGTTTGCAGGCTGTGGCCAGGAGAAAAGAAGAAATAAAAACTAACATACCACTTAGGAATGTGTGTGGAATCTGTGGGGTGTTCTTCATTCATATGTATTGGTGATATTGGGGTCTTGAGAGAGGGGCTGTAAGGAATATTGGTTCATAGACTATTTTTTACATTTTTAACACCACTTTATGAAGGAAGTATGAGTTACTTCCTTCTCCCCTATTAGCTGCCTCCCTAAGTCTTTTAAATTCTTCCTTCCCAGCAATATGATTATTAACAAACCAAGAAAATATGGTTTTGGCCCAGTAAATTAATAAACAGGTGCCAAACTTAGGCTGAATAGCAAACAAAACTGGTGATGTTTTCTTAGGATTCATTCTGGGTCCAATATTCTTATTTCCTTTGGTGGTTCATGTAATAGAATAGAGAGAGTGGCTAATTACATTTCCAAAATAAATTTTCAGCATGAAAAGAGACAGGCCCTCAAATTGGAATGGTTTTAATTTAGTTGAAGTTATCAGAAACCATCCATAGATATGAAATTCACCTAGTGAAATGAGAAATGATCTCTGAGAGTCTCAATTTCCCTCAATAAAGGAAGTGGACTGGATAGTCCCCAGGATTCTTTCCAGTTTTGGTCTTTAACTCACATGAAGCTGAGAACAAACTGGACAAATATGATAGTCAAAGAAGTCAAAGTATCCAGTAGCTTTTAGTGGTTTGTATGTGAATTCATTATTAAAGTGAAACAGTTATAAAAGCAAAAACATGTACAGTTGAATGCAGTGGTGGCACTTACCTGAGTTTGTGAGTTGGCATTCTTAGTTGCAAGCAAGAGAAACTGACTGATTTAATAATAATAATAATAATAATAATAATTTATTAAAAGGACATTAGGGTAAGTCACAGAACCTTCAGGTAGGTGAGGCTCAAAATCCAGGTGAGGATCAGATTCTTAATCATGCCACAAGACAAATGATGGGGCATGCCTGCTGCTTACACTAAACGTCAGTGCTCACTAGCGTCATAAGGCACGATCAGTTCTTGACCATCCCACCATCTTTGCTTCATTCATTCGAAATTTGAAGTCTTGCGCAGGAACATCTGATCAGCCAAGGCTAGGTTACACACCGACGTCTATGCCTCCAGGGATGACGAAATCAAGGACTGTCCCTTTCACTAAGACCTATGTGACAGTGAATTCCCCAAACATAGGAAATTCCCTCCTAATTTCTATTACACCTTGTATACTGGGGGTTATCTCTACCAGTCTAGAGGTGGGAATATAATAGAATTTTCTGTAAGGATTGTTGAACACAGTTACTTTAGGATATGAGACAATTATTCATTTGAAATGAAATGGGTTGAGAAAAGGGACAGCTCATGCTTGGTCTTGACCTTAAAAACTTAATTCAGAAATGACATAGGGTAAAAGGACTGAAAGGAAGTGTAAAGGTCTGTCTTGGGGCAGATTGCTACAGTGAGTTGTATGCTTAGCAGAATGTAGCATGCCTGTCCAAACGCTTCTTTGTAGAAAATGCAGTGGCCCATAAAGAGGTCAGAGAGGCCTTGGGGCTAGAGGAGATAAAGAAAATACCAAGGGAAATTTATAGATGACAAATACAAGGGCAAGTTGGGTGCAAGTTCAAAGCAGTGGAAATAGCACAGAGAGATGGGGAACACGTGTACATCTGAGTTATCTTGCAACATGCTACTAGAGGCAAAGAGTAATGGGACTCTAAGCCACTGGTGGCAAAGACAGAGTCCAGAGACTTCCAGCTGGTTCAAACCCTTCAGGGCTTTTGTCACCCAGCTAACAGGCTCCTGGCCTCACTCTTCTGACTTTCTGAAGCACTTTTCAAGCAGCCAGTTTCCTAGGAGACCAGTAATGGTTGGCCCATCTCTACTACTGTAAATGTCTCAAAAGACGTTTACAGGCATTCTCACTTTTCATGCTCCCAGATTTATTATAAAGACATACATGTAGGGAAGCGGGTGTGGCTCAATCGATAGAGCCCCCGTTTACCATGCGGGAGGCCCCGGGTTTGCTTCCTGGGGCCTCCTTGTGAGAGCAGGCCTACCCGCCCGGCGCGGTGGGCTGATGCAGCAGGACCTCACAGCAAGGGGGAGATAAGCAGACACGGAAAAAACACACAGCGAATGGACACAGCGAACACAAGCAGTAAGGGGGGGATAAATAAATAAATAA